>JAODPA010049029.1:0-35407 GCA_025585075.1 Nepenthes mirabilis | reverse complement strand
TGTTATGTATCGATATAATTTTATTATTAAAATATACGATGTGCTTTATCATGATTTCGTTACAAATGTGTAAGATATGTTTATGAATGAGTGGAAGCCAATATGATACCAAGGAAATATAAATTTTTTCTAAGATAAGATAATTAAGAAGAAGAAGTAAGATTATGAATAAGTACTTCATTACAAAATTTTAAAAAGTAAGAAAACTGAACTAAGGATTTATTTCAGCGGCTAGTATTTTCTGACATGTCTTAGGATATTATAATATAGATCATTGTCCAAATAAGTATTGCTATGCGATTTTAGCCTTTGATTATGTAGACTGAACACAATCTATCTTGTCTTCGAGATGTAAATAAGGAAGAAGTTGTGACAGATCGGGTTATTCTCCTAAAATAACCTCCGTCAAGGATAATAATAAACCGGTATTCCTAATTAAAATTATTAATTTCTATAGAAAATTGGATAGAGTTCCGTTTATAAATCGTGAGTTTGCCGAAATACAAACACCTATAAATTAACCATGCACAGCAATCTACAACCATCTATAACAAAACTACAAGTATTAATACTCAACACACTACACAGGATCTAATTGTCATATCAACCGAGACGGCACCGACATCATAACTCTAGTATAATGCTGGTGGGGAAGGATGCCAACTAGGAACCTCGATTATAATCACAATGAGAAGGACCTGTGGAAGCATAAAAACCATAATATACAGCGAAAACTAATCCATCATTCATTCATGTTATACATCATTAATCATCACTATACATGTTTTATACACTTTACAAAAGTAGGACGAAAATTCCTGTTTCGTACACAAAATCAGCTAAGTCCCAGCCCCGAGTGCTGCGTGCAATATTAGCTGTCAATCGCACTTCTATGGTCTACTCTGTCTCGTCGGGCATTAATGTGTTTTCATTTGAAAGATATATAGCAAGGGTGAGCGTACATCCCAACAAATGAAATCATATATCACTAACTACAGCAATTTATAGGAAAGGCAATAACTTGGTAGGGGAATCATATAACTTGGATAAAGAAAGCATGCGAGGAGAGGGAGCATCGGGAATCATTTAGTTCGTATGTTTGTTCTGGTTATATTCATTCACTTTCATTGCTTTCATAAATCTTTGTAGACCCGAGCTAGTAGGTTGTACTAACCAACAATGTGAGAGAATGAGGAAAGGAATGTGTCTGCCACACATTCTAAGGCCGGCTACATTTTAGGTCTGTAGTAATCAACCATCGGCTACATTTTAGGTCTGTAGCACTCGACCATCGACTACATTTTAGGTCTGCAGCACTCGACCATTGGCTACATTTTAGGCCTGTAACACTCCGCCATCTCAATCCCCCCATATCCCCTGGGGATCAGGGCAATCCCCGTTCTTTTACAGTAGCATCCTAAAGTGTACCATGAACATTAACTACCCCCAGGAGCGGCCGGAATATTCCTTGGGTTCCCACCGTGATGTATATGGTAAGCTAGAGGGCACTACCCCTATGATCAGTGGTCCTAGTTTTAAGATTAGTCTTAATCCTTGAAGGGGAATCCACCATTGTCATATACATTCTCAAACCGGGAAATCACATTCCCATTACATGTCTCCAACTAGGAGACCAAATCCATCACTTCACACTTTGTGGATTCCCTTCCATTTACTCGTTCGTTTCCTTTCTTTCATTTGGAGCTTAGATCTTTCAACCAATAAGTTCAACTCGTAAGAGAGTTTGATTATACTTACCTCCGTGGGTCAAACACCACCTTAGAAGCCTCCGGGACACATCTCCTTGCTCCCGGTGCACAATTACACATTTTAGTGCTTACAATTTGATACAGCATTTAGTCGTAAGTTCCATCACAATTGAAGAGAGCTAAAGCATGTACACTTACCTTCCAATTCCAGGTGAATAGTGTTAGGCCACTTTTAGAGGGCTCGGACGCTGCGAACGGGTCAAATTTTGCGGAATCGGATGTCCAGTCAACACATACTTACTTTTGGGATGCGGGGATTCATGTTTCAAAGTCATCTCAACATTTTATGAAGGTAAAACATGCAAATTTCCCCTTTTTTGTCTCGGTGTACAGTGTCAGCGCCCATTTAAAGGGCCCATGCGCCATGAACGGGTCGAGACGTCCGAGATCGATCGCGCGGCTGACATTTATATACATTTGGGACGTCGGGATTCACATTTTGGGATCAATTTAACGAAATAAGGTGCAGAAATGGAAAACACCAATTTCTAGTAGGTTAGGGTTTGACAGTATTCTACCGGTCGGATCGGTGAGTAAATCAGACAATAAATTATATAATCGTTGGCCTCAAGTCATAGGTATCACATTTTCTATTGTTTGGGTGGGTATTAAGACGAAAATACCCCACAATAACTGGGAAACATCGAAAGAGGAAAGTTAGTAAGTATGATAACACTTGCCACGACGCGTACTATCACTTTTATAACTGGCTCCCGGCCGAATTCGGACTCTACGACTCGATCTCCTCCTTTCTCTCTCTAAAACCAGTGCTCTTCCTCTCTCCTCCTCTCCAAAAACCCTCTAGAAATGAGAAAATTCAAAAAAATGCGAAGCAAGTTGCGTTTTTATACCTGTCGAGGTGCTCGAGCGCTGAGCGATCGGCGAGCGCGGCCACGCTGCTGACCCGCGCTTGAGTGCGCACAGGCGCTCAGCGGGTGGGGGAGCTACTGGATTTTACCGCTCGAGCTCTGCTTGAGCGCACAGCAGGCATGGCCTGCTGCTGGCCCAACTACTTTTTGCACTCGAGCGCAGGCTCGAGCGCAGAGTAGGTGCGGTCTGCTGGCAGCATTTTAGCAATTCACAACTCGATTTTCCTTCCGATACGCATACTCATATATTCAATAGGTCTAGTATTAATTATTATTACATTGATTTCCTTGTATTTATTATATTTTTAGACCCGGAACCTCATAACTCTCCCCCACTTATAGAAATTTTATCCCAAAATTTAATGAATCCAAAACTTGAATAAGTTACATACCTCAGAATAGATGGGGATACTTTTTTTTGGATTTTGTCCACTCTTTCCCATGTCGCCTCATCGCGGGAGTGGTTCCTCCATAAAACTTTCACGAGAGGAATCGTCTTGGAGCACAAAATTTGGTCCTTCCAGTCTAAGATTTCCACCGGTTCCTCTACATAAGAAAAATCCTCATCGATAGCCAAAGGATCATAATCAATCACGTGAGATGGATCATACACGTACTTCCTTAACATGGAAACATGGAAGACATTGTGCACCTCAGCCAAACTCGGTAGCAAAGCTTGATGGTAGGCCACCTTGCCAACTCGCTTAAGAACCTCAAACGGTCCAATGAAATGCGTCTTCAGCTTTCCTTTTCTGCCAAACCTGGAAATCCTCTTCCACGGTGAGACCTTAAGGAAGACGAAATCTCCAACCTCGAATCTGAGCTCGGATCTCCTTTGATCAGCATAACTTTTCTATCCGCTCTGGGCAACTTTCAACTTTTTCACAACCACCGCTATCTTTTCTGACGTCTCCCGAATAACATCCTGCCCCAACAACTGCCTATCCCTGGTCTCCTCCCAATGGATGGGAGATTGACACTTCCTACCATAATGTGACGGACCGGCTTTATTCTAAGATAAAACCACTGTCAAATCTTAAAAAGATAATTAATATTAATGGACATAATAAAAATTTTACTTTTCTTTCTTAGGCAGGATTGACTGAGGCCGAACTGCATGAGCTGGCCTTCTGATTTTAATTTCACATCAGGCCGACCAACATTAAGGTTAGCCAGACTCGAAAGTCTGAGATGCTTACTAAACCTTTCATTAACAAAAAATAATCATGAAAACATACTAACAATATCCATAGAGTAATAAACAGTGGAATCATTTTACAATTTTCTCAAAAAATTAAAGGGAAATAAAATTGAGTTCTTCATTTAATCAGCTTCGGCCAACCGAACTATTTGGCTACACCATAAGGTTCTACTCAACTTCATCCTCCATTAGCCTTTCGTCATTTGAAAATAACAAGAGTGAGCCACAAAGCCAAACAAAATACTCACATGCAGAAAACAGAAAAACATAAACATATATATATATAAGCGCATCAAAACAGAGATTCTTAGCATATGAAGATTATCATGTCTTTCCTTCTTTAGTTTGGAATTTTCTTAGTCTTTTTCTTATTATCTTGTCTTCTGAAAACTCATAAAACCATTAAAAATTCTTATCATCTTTAGGGACCGAACGGGAGCGGACAACATCGAGGACGGATTGTGTGTAACCTCACAACCTAAGGCCGTATCCCCTCATTATGCTCCCCGGGGAGGGAGATAATGCATTTAACCCGGCATTCGGGGCTATAGTCCAAAAGTCTTATGCCACCAGAAAGTTCCCTCCCGTGGCCCAGGAGGTAATCCTCGAGTGCCACTCCAATATCCTTCATCCATCTTTAACAGCAAGTTTAATGGAGACTCGGTTCATAGTTCATATCTTTTAATGGCCATACATCATAGTTCGGAAGTCAAAAGTCGTAGAGTTCCACTTGCTGTCCGGATTACATGCATTGTTCCATGTTCATATAAATAGGCCGGAGTTCTTTTTTCAAACAGAAGGCAAGAGTTCCAAAAGCCAAAGTTCTTTTTTCAAAACCGGAGTTCTTAAAAGCCGGAGTTCTTTATTCATAAAGGCCAAAGTTCCTTATTCATAAAAGCCGGAGCTCTTTTTCAACGAAAGCCGTAATTTAGAAACCCGAGTTCTAATTCCATTAAAAATCGAAGCTCAAATAGCCGGAGTTCTTTTAGATCTGGAGTTCTAAAAACCAGAGTTCATTTCCATTTAAAGTCCGTAGTTCTAAAAGTCGGAGTTCTTCGAAGTTCGAAGCTCTTCTTCTTAAAAGTAGAAGTCTTTTCTTTGAATATTAATTATTAGAGTTCGGATCGATCGACAATCAAACATATACTTCAAACAGAATAAAATCTAATACCATGAATTCCAGAGTTTCTTTTAAACATGCGATTAAGAACGATAAATCACAAAAAAACAGAACAAACATCATACATACATAATTTCATAAGAATATCATATACTTACGTAGCAAACATACATAAATATGAACTTTAAAAATAGGAGTGAGTATCTTGCCTGAGTTTCTTCTACTTTGCCTTGATCTTTTGGCCTCTCTTTACTAGAGATTCTATTACATGCCTTTTTATTACTCCTCTAGTCCCTATTTATAGGCCTTGGGTTTGATAACTGTTATTAATGATTGGCAATACAGGGGGAATATTTCATCATTAATGATTAGCAAACCGAAATTAATGGTTTTACATTTTCAAGAAGTTCATAAATTCCTAGTTAACTGAACTTAACGGGTTTTAGATTTCTTAATTAATTCCTAATTCACGAATTTAGCTTTCTCATGTGAACACATTCAATTCCTTCTACACGACTTCCGGTCAACACCCATTGACCGGATTATCATCTTTGGCTTTTCCATAATCTACTCCGGCCTCCAATACACAAGCCATTCCGTCCTTCCATCCATTCACGTTTTCTGGTCAACATTTTATGTTGATCGGATCACGCCTTCTGGTCAACATTTTACGTTGACCGGATTATATTGACACTTTCTACGTTTTAGAATCTAGGCCGTTACACATAAAGTGCTAGAAAGGGAGCCATTCTGATACTCACTTAAAAACTGTTGTTATAAGCAAACTCGGCCAGCGCTAGAAAATCATTCCAATTCCGATGGAACTCTTATACCAAAGCCCAAAGCATATCCTCTAGTATTTGGATCGTCTGCTCCCACTGGCTATCCGTCTGAGGATGAGTCAAGCCGTTCGGCTTCCTATTTATTATATTATAGGAGATTTGAAGAAGGGCAGGTTTGGAACCCTATACAAGACAAGGTGCTGGTCTCGATCCCGCTTGGTGGTGCCCTTCTCGATGATTGTTGACTCAACATTGATTTCGTGCTGGAGTTGGGTTCCAAACCTCCATCCATCGAGTCAAGTAATTCGCTATCGGAAATTGTTCCGCCGCGTATCTCATGCCATGCTTCTTGTTTCTCCGAATTGGTTCCGTCGTACTAAATTTCAGGTTCGTCCCTAACTCTCGATGCAAGCTCTCCTAAAATTTAGAGACGAACCGTGGATCACGATCGGACACAATTGATGCTGGCACACCATGCAATCTCATGTTCTCGTCGATGTACAGCCGTGCCAGACAATCACGGGAGTACGTGGTTCAAATTGCTATAAAATGAGTAGATTTCGTTAACCAATCGACAATAATCCAGATCACATCATGATTCTTCGGTGTTCTAGGCAATCCTGACACGAAGTCCATCAAGATGTCCTCCCACTTCTAGCTGGGAATGGGTAGGGGATGTAATAATCCAAAAGGCTTTCTCCTCTCAGCCTTCAGCTGCTGACAGATGAGACATTGATTAACGAAAGCTACGATCTCTCTCCGCATGTTTCTCCACTAGAACATTTTCCTCAAATCCTGATACATCTTGTTTATACCGGGGCGAATCGTGTACCGAGTCCAAAGTGCCTCCTTTATTATTTCTTCTTTCAGTTCTTTAACATCTGGTACACATAGCCGCTCACAAAATCTCAAAACTCCATCTGCACGTACACCAAAATTAACTCAAGAGTCTCTGCTGAGGTCCCCCACAATATCCATCAGAAATGGGTCACTCACCTGCCCTTCCTTGATCCTTTGAAGGATCTTGGGCTGTACCTGCAGAAAGGATAATATCATCTAGTTACCCTTAGCGTAGCGCTGGATATGGCAAGACTTCAAACAGTCTATCAACTCCATCTGCTTAATCTACATGGTCGCCACCAGAAAGGTTCGGTGACTCAAGGCATCCGCGACCACATTCGCTTTCCCCGATCGATATTAGATCTCACAATCATAGTCCTTTAGAAACTCAATCCATCGCCGCTGCTTCATATTTAGCTCCTTCTGCGAGAACAAATACTTGAGGCTCTTGTGGTCAGAGTACACCGGGAATTTTTCGCCATAAAGATAGTATCTCCAGATTTTCAAAGAAAAAACCACCGCGACCAACTCTACATCATGGGTCTGATAGTTTTTCTCATGAGTCTTCAACTGTTGAGACCCATAAGCAACTACTCTTCCCCCTTACATAAGAAGACATCTGAGTCCCACTTTAGACGCATCGCAATATACCTCAAACCCATCGGAATTATCAGGAAGAGTTAGAATCGGGATAGTTGTCAACCGATCCTTCAGCTCTTGGAAGCTTTTGTCACATCCTTAGTCCAAGTGAAACTTACCTCCTTCTTTGTCAGACGAGTGAGGGGCAAGGATATCCGAGAAAAATTCTCCACAAAACGATGATAATAGCTGGCCATCTCCAAAAAGCTTCAAACTTCAGACACGGTTGTCGGCTGACTCCAATTGACCACCGCTTCAATTTTCTGCGGGTCCACTAAGATGCCTCCATGAGAAATTACATGGCCTAAGAACACCACCCTATCAAGCCGAAACTCACACTTCTTCAATCGAAACTCACGCTGATGTTCCCAAAGAATCTGCAGCACAATTCTCAGGTGCCCTTCCTGCTCGGCGTCATCCTTAGAGTAAATAAGAATATCATCAATGAAAACCCCAACAAACTTATCCAAGAATGGCTGGAAGACCCGGTTCATCAGGTCCATAAACACGGCTAGAGCATTAGTCGACCCAAATGGCATCACCAAAAATTCATAGTGACCATACCTCATTCAGAATGCCATCTTTGCAATATTGCCCTGCTTAATAAGAAGCTGATGATATCCCGACTGAAGGTCAATCTTGGAATACACTAAGGATCCCTGCAATTGGTCAAAGAGGTCATCGATCTGCGGTAGAGGATACTTATTCTTGATTTTAATTTTATTCAACTCATGGTAGTCTATACATAACCTCAAGGCCCCATCCTTCTTTTTGACGAATAGGACCGGGGCATCCCACGGCGATACACTGAGTCTAATGAAACCCATATCAAGCAAGTCCTGCAACTGCTGTTTCAGCTCTTTTAACTCAACAGGAGCCACGCGGTACGGGGCTTTCGATATGGGTGTCGATCTTAGCACGAGATCAATCCAAATTCAATCTCACGATGTGCTGGCAGGGTAGACAACTTGTCAGGAAACACGTCCTCGAATTCGCACACCACCAAAATGTCCTTTATGGACGAATCCCCAATTTCCACCACACTAACATAAGCCAAAAAGGCTTCGCACCCACTATTCAATAAATGGCGAACCTGTAGAGCAGAAATAAAATTAGACGGCTTCACCCTCCGAACTCCTTGAATATATTAGGGTTCACAATCCAGAATAGCAAAGCCCACCCTTTTGTGGAAACAATCAATAGTGGCGTGATACTTAGATAGGCAATTCATACCCAAGATAACATCAAAATTACGCATATCTAGAATAATCAAATCAACGGCCAAAAGAAGTCCCTTCACCTCCACAATACACACTGGATAGGACACATCGGTCACAATAGAGGACCTCGTGGGCGTGGATACAAACAAAGAAAAATCAAGGGTCACGGAGGAGGGTGTAATACAACAAGCCAGCCGAGGGGAAATAAAGGAGTGTGTGGACCCAGAGTTAAAATGTACTGAGCAAGAAATACCACAAACTTGAAGTATACCTTTCACCACCTCATCTGATGCTCTGGCTTCGCTAGCAGACACCGCAAAAGCTTTACCCTGCACCGCTGGCTTCAGAGCCCTAAACCTCGATGCTTGAGGGAACTCCTTGGCTCTATGCCCCACTTGGCCATAAGTGAAGCAAGCACCCGTCAATCTAGGACACGGTTTACCCTCATGCATTCTTCCACAGTGCTGACATGAACCCATTGAGGCTTGAGAAGATGATGAAATCTTGCCTCTCCTTTGTCCACTCTATCCAGAAACCGGCTCCCTCAGCTTCTTCTATGTTCTCCCCAAACTAATTTCGGTGCTGGCACTTGTCTCGCTCTTACTAGATGACGTCTTTTTGAAAAATCCTTCCTTTGCATGCTCCTGCTCATAAATCAAGGCCCAATCCAATACATCAGCATAGGTGGCAAATTTAAGGGTCGCCAGCTGCTTGCGAATGTCATCTCGTAGCCCATTAAGAACTTCCTAGTCGTCCTTTCTTCATCTTTGACCATATAGGAAGCGAACCGTGACAACTTTGAAAACTTCGCGTCGTACTCCGCCAACGTCCGGTTCCTTTGCCTTAGGTTGAGAAATTCCTCTTCTTTCTGAACACGGAGGCTAGATAGAAAGTACTTCTCTAAAAATGCATCCTCAAATATTTTTCAGGTAATCTCAGTCTCCCGTACACCCAACGCCCTTTTCCTCATCTGCCACTAATGGTGAGCCTTACCCTCCAGCCAGTAGGATGTGAACAACACCCGATCCTCTGCTGGGCATCGGATCACGGCAAATACCCTCTTAAGGCTCTTCAACCAAGAATTTGCCTTAAGTGGGTCAGGCTCTCCCGTAAACGCCGGCACTTGCTCCTGTACGAAGCGATCATAAGCAGATGGCTCCAGATTAGTAGAAGCTTGAACAGGAGTTGGAATAGGAATAGGGGACAGATGTCGCTGCTCCATATTCTCAATGATGTTCGTGAGATGCCCCAACAAATTCAAATACTCTGCCTCTTAATCTCGGGACGACTCATCCTTTTACAAACCTTGATATCTAGGTGGCATCATCAACTTTAGAAGTCACCACTGAAAAAGAAATAACAAAGGTTAAGCCAAAGGTTTAACCGTCCCCAGGGACATTACAAGACATGATAACACTTATGCAATTAAAGAGAACATTTGAAATGAGGGTGCTTAATTATCCTAACTTTTCCACGTTCACTCATTCAGCCTCAACCCATACTATCCTAGGCTTCCGCATAAATTCAGATTCATCGTAAGGCATCCCTTCTCTAATACCAACTGTGACGGACCGGGTTATTCTCCACAAATAACCTCCATCAAGGATAATAATCAACTGGTATTTCTAATTAAAATTATTAATTTCTGTAGAAAATTGGATAGAGTTCCGTTTGTAAATTGAGCGTTCACTGAAATACAAATACCTGTAAATCAACCCTGCATAACAATCTACAACCGTCCACAACAAAACTATAAGTATTAATGCTCAACACACTACACAGGATCTAATCACCACATCAACCGAGACGACACTGACATCATAACTCATGTATAATGCTGATGGGAAAGGATGCCAACTAGGAACCTCGATCATAACCACAATGAGAAGAACATGCTGAAGCATAAAAATAACAATATACAGTGGAAACTAATCCATCATTCATTCATGCTAAACATCATTAATCATTACCATACATGTTTTATACAGTTTACAAAAGTAGGACTAAAATTCCTGTTTTATACACAGAATCAGCTAAGTCCCAGCCCCAAGTCCTACGTGCAATATCAGTTGTCTACTCTATCTAGTTGGGCATCAATGTGTTCTCAACTGAAAGATATAAAGCAAGGGTGAGCGTACAGCACAACAAATAAAATCATACATTACTAACTACAGCAATTTACAGGAAAGGTAGTAACTGGGTAGGGGAATCATATAACTTAGATAAAGAAAGCATGCGAGGAGAGGGAGCATCGGGAATCATTTATTTTGCATGTTTGTTCTGGTTACGTTCATTCACTTTCATTACTTTCAGCAATATTTACAAACCCGGGCTAGTAAGTCGTACTAACCAACCATGTAAGAGAATGAGGAAAGGAATGTGTCGTCCACACATTATAAGGCCAGCTACATTTTAGGTCTGCAACACTCGACCATCGGGTATATTTTAGGTCTGCAGCACTTGACCATCGGCTACATTTTAGGCCTGCATCACTCGGTCATTTTAATCGTCCCATATCCCCCGGGGACCAGGACAATCCTCATTCTTTCATAGCAGCATCCTAAAGCATACCTTGAACATCACTCGCCCCTAGGAGCGGCCATAGTATTCCCTGGGTTCCAACCGTGGTGTACATGATAAGTTAGAGGGTACTACCCCTATGATCCGTGGTCCTAGTTTCATGATTAGTCTTAATCCTTAAAGGGGAATCTACCATTGCCATATACATTCTTAAACCAGAAAATCACATTCCCATCACATGTCTCCAACCAGGAGACCAAATCCATCACTTTACACTTTGTGGATTCCCTTCCATTTGCTCGTTTGGTTCCTTTCTTTCATTTGGAGCCTAGATCATTCAACCAATAAGTTCAACTCGTAGGAGAGTTTGATTATACTTACTTCTGTGGGTCAAACACCACCTTAGAAGCCTCCGGGACGCATTCCCTTGCTCCCGGTGCACAATTACACATTTTAGAGCTTACAATTTGACACTACATTTAGTCATAAGTTCCATCACAATTGAAGAGAGCNATATTATTTAAGAGCAATGACACATTAATTAAATATAACAGTAAAAAAATATCATTTTAATACTATTTTTAGGTGGTATAGTCCAAATATATTTCTTTTCTAAAGGCCCCATGTATAGTTTATAGTAAAGTGTGAATGAAGATACTAATTTTATCAATAAGTCATTAACAATCCTATCGAAGTGATCTTTTAACAATGAGATTGCATATTGAGTTTTATTATAAATGTCATGGCCTTTGAGAGAAATCCCGAGCATCAGAATAGAGATTAGATCCCATGTTTCCTACATTATCGACAATGGAGCCTCTACCTACTTGTTGATCGAAAGTTGGCACCCTATGGGAATTTTCGATCGAGCATTATTATGAGGAGTTTTTGGTCAATTGAATGTTTCCTATTGATTGGAAGGTTGTCTGGGTATGGCTGAACAAATATGATATCATCGTGGAGAATATTATGGTCAGTATTTTATAAGCCTAAAAGTATAGTTTTTCCTTCTCATCTTCCCTATGGTTAATATTGTCTGTTGAAATATCCGTGGGCTGAATGAAAAGCTAAAGGTTCAAGAAGTTTTGGTGTCCAAATTTCTTATACGAACTTGTTCCAAAATTTTGACACAAATCTTAGGTCATGATCAGAACCTCAAAACTAGAATGCCATGCAACGTCATTATCTTGATAACACATCGACAAGCCAACTTAACCCTCGAAAACATTACTCAAATTAACTGAAATGGGCCGACCGTATTAGCTAATCCACAATCACCAAAACTGCATTTATATTTCTCGTTGTTCTCGGCAACCCTGAAACCAAATTCATGGAGGCTTCTCATTTTATTATTTTATAATTTTAAAACCTCAATATTTATAATACAATTCATTTCCCAAAAGCAAAACATCTCACTTGCTCAAACATTAGGACCTGCTCGCGACTCATTACCTAAAAGTTTGGTAACTCCCTCAAACATGAAATGCCTATCAACTATGGCTCATTACCCAAATTCATTTTTTTGAAAATTGTAGACTGCACATGGAGACATAAGAATGCCATTCTCAATCCTCCTGAGAGTAATTACATAGGGTAGCTCTTTATCCTATCTGGCACTTCCCATGAAATATCAATGACATTAATTTCAAAGATTTTAAACCCAAAATATCGACAATAATATTCGCCTTCCTCGACAGATACCAAAACTCACCATTATAGCCCTTAAGTAGATCCACTCACTTACACTGCCACATGCTCAACTCCTTTTTGTGAAATAATTTCCTCAAGCTTTTATGAGCAAATTAAATTATAACTCTTTCCACACAAATAACACCTCTAAATTCTCAAAGTAAAGGCCTCAACTGTTAACTCCAAATCATGGGTGAAATAATTCTGATCATGACTTTCAACCAACCTAACCCATAGGCGACCACTTGGATACACTGCATCAAAATACAACCCTAAATCTTCCTCAAAAATATTACAATCTACCATAAATTCACTTGATCTATCAGAGATCGACTGAATTGACATTGTCGACAATTCGACCTTCACTTCTTGAAAGTTCTCTTCACAATTATCATTCCAACAGACAACAATTGCTTTTGAGCCAAATGCCCCACGGACGCTGCAATTCTCGAGGCATACTCAACAAATCATTTATCAGATTTAGTTGGAACCAAGAAATCGCACACCCTCGTGACAAACGACGGCTTTTTTCAATTGGCTACCACTTCAATATTCTGCATATCCACAAATATGCTATTGAAGAAATAATATGCCCAAAATAACACTTTTTTCAACCAAATTCACATTTCCTTAATTGGGCAAATAGCTAACTATCCTTCACAATTATGATACAGTCCTCAAACAAACCTCATGCCACTCATAATTCTTTGAACAAATTAAAATATTATTAATGAAGCAATCATAAAATTGATCTAAATACACTCAAAAGATTTGATTTCTAAGATCCACAAAAGACACTAAAGAAATAGCTACCCCAAAAGGCATCACTGAAGCTCACAACGGTCGTACATTTATCCTGAAGGCTATCTCAGGCATATCCTCTCGATCATCTTTAATTGACAATACTCTGAATACAGATTGATTTTAGAAAATATCAAGCCCTTTCCATTGATCAAACAAATCACTTATCAATTTTTATTACTCGCTTATCAAATAATTCATTTTTTAAATGAATTAAAATTTCAATAATCCATATTGTAAAACTAGAATACTTTTATCAAAATAATCTATATAAGTATGACAACTTACTAACCAAATCACTCCTAATATCACATTAAAGTTTGACATATCAAATAAAATTTGATCAACCAATCATTCATATCTATAGATCTAAACCAGACACTAGTGCACACAATCTTAGTAGACAGCATTTTACCTATCAGGGGTAGACATCATTCAGGTTCATTCAAAAAATTAAAAAAAATACACAATATTTACACACAATTTTAGGGGCCACAGACTTATTCTCTTACTACCGTCAACTAAATTCACATTCTTTACTATTCCAAATGACAAATGAAAAGGAACTCTTCCAAAAATTGCCTCCACAAAATATCCTAAGAAGTGGAATGTGGCACTGAGAAGTCTACCACTGGCTTGCCTCACTTTTTAACTTATGGGCAGCAGATTTAATTTCGTCCAAACAACTAAAAACCTCAAACATTTTTTCTATTATCTGAAACTCAATTTTAGCTTGATCGGATCAAATTTTTTCAAAAATTTTCAAATCAGCCCACTTTTAATCATTCGAATAGTGCTCCAGTTTGCCCCTAATAAACCATTCTCCACACAGCAACCAAACTTTCATTTAGCTGTTGGATCATACCACCCATTATATCACTCGTGCGACCCATCATAGCCCATTGCCCAACTCAAACCTCAACATCTATGACCTGAATCACTATTATTTGCCATAAATTGAACTTATCATACCAAATATCTGATCAATTACTTAGCAAAATAACTCAAAATAGCTGTCATTATGACATTTTCTCTGATATCACTTATGTCATGATATAGGAACATATATGTAGGTCAATAATAATAATAATCCATAAAAAGTAAAATCCAATAAAAGTGACAAATGACAATAAAACCCAACTTAGGTGTGATAATCCATACATACATAGGACCTAATGCATCAAAACCCGCACAAGATCTAATGGGATATAAATCCAGATATTATAATATGAGACCTATTGTCTATACATTGCAAGAGAGGTATCCAATTCAACGACAACTCATCAATATGATATAACAACTCTAAGATACATCATACATGGATCAAGGCTCTCATCCGACTATAAACAACAATTATAACGCACCCTCGAGATCTGAAACATAACAAACATAAATATCCATACTCACCAGATAGATAGTACCATGAAAGATCATAACCGAACTTTTATAAGTGTATCCATACCACTAATTTGAAGGGATAAAATATAAAAATATGAGTCAAAAGTTTAACAAGTATAATAATATCAAACAATAGAATAAATCAAATGGAATGAGATGCCACATATAAATATATAAAATAAACCACAAGGTTTATGAAATTCATCAAATATCGAGGAGATGTCTCATACTAAGTCAACATTCGTATCAAACAGACTCTTCGGGATATAATCAAAATAAATAATGATCCAATCAAATCTCATAGATGATATTATATCATATGATCCGATATCATATTATATAATCGCGACCATCACCACATCCACGTGGAACATAAACCATAGTTCGAATCCAAATCTTATAATCCCAAATGTTGAAATCAAAGGTTGAAATGAAAACATACAAATATTTTTGGGGTTTAACACATATCCATACGTACGAGACATTTCTATTGTCTATTTGTGGGCCAATTTATGCATCTCAAATTATAATCTACACAAATATATATAGAAATATAAAATATGTATGAAATCGAAAAACTAAAGATTTACAATACCAATTTAAGGAAGGGCGACACCAACTCTTGGTAGCCTTAAGCCATATCAACTGTAATTTAGGTCAGCAGGCTATGTCATCTTTGTACTATCTCCCATAGACCAGGAATTTACTCACTATATTTTGCCATTCGCGATTTTTGACATAATCTCAAGTTTTGTTATATATTATGATGTTCGAATATATTAATTTTTATTAATTTCTTATGGTGGTTCTTATTAAAACATATGGGGCAAGTAGACTACATCACAACTCACCTTCATATCGATGAAAGGAAGATCACACATCACAAAGACGTCCCCATTGGTAGAGATGCCACAAATGCCACATATTGAAAGTTTTGAATCATAAATATCAGCTCCTTAGGTCTCGGATCACCGTGGTCCAACAAAGTAGCGACCTCGTCCTTTGGGAGCGTGCATGTGGACTGATGCAAGGTCTGGTTCATGGTTTTATAATATGCGAATACATAAAATACATATACATATACCGTTTGGATATCCATAAATAACAAAGCCTTCCAAAATCACAGATACCAGTGTAAAATTACCGAACGATCGGTAAAACATATATACATATACAAATAAATTGACAGGGTGTATAAAAATAATATACATGTAAAATAATTTTTAAAATATACACAAATATTATCAGACATGAAAACAGGCAAATGATTTTCTCTCTTCTCTTTGCACGCGCCCTTCCTCCCATGCATCGCTGCCTCTCGTGCGCTGCTGCCTCCTCCTCTATCTCTTCCTCGTGCGCTCTCTCTCTCTCTCCTTCCTCCTCTCTGCAGTGAACCTCCTCTACTTCTCCCTCCCTCTCTTGGTCGCCTCCTTCTTCTCCTCCTTCTTGCTTCCTTCTTCTTCTTTCTTCCTTCTTTGGCCACATAGACTCTCCCTCTACTCTTCTCTCTCTTCTCCTCCTTCTTTGCTCTGCCTTCACGCAAGCCTTGGAATACCCAATAATCAAATTTTGGCCGATTTTTCTCAAAATCAGTATATGTAAGGAATTGACATCAACAAAGAAAAATGAAGGATTTGATTCCCTCAATTTGATGCATCTCTTTTAGCGATGGTAGTGACAGCGGCGATTGATTTGATCGGCTCTTATGCTCTTCTTTGTCCTTCACACCACTGTATACCTCAAATAATGGAGGGAAATTATAGAGAGGGTTACTTGGTTTTCATTTTTGGCATCGATTCTCCTGCCACTGCGCCTCCATTTCCTTCTCCTTTCCTCTCTTTTTCCTTCTTTCTTTCTTTTCCTTTCTTCCAACTTTTTTTCCTTTTATTGCCCGCGGCTTTTCCCATTATTATTATTATTATTATTGTTGTTATTGTTATTATTGTTGTTATTGATGGGTACGTCAATAATGGGTTGGCCAGGAAAGGAAGAAGCAGCCCAAATTCGCTGCGACCCATTTGCACTAGGATGGTCAACACCCTGCGCTGACCGGTTGGGAACCAAAGAAGATGAAGAAATCAGGACGAATAGCTTGGATGGTTAACTTCTAAGACGGTTAACATTTCTGTTGATTGAAATCTTAACTACCTGAAGAACCAGCTTAACGCGGCCCAAGCCCAACTTATCCTACGCATCTGTCCACGATCGGCAATGGCCTTCTCCCCTGATTTCGAACTCCTCATAGAAGGCAATCCATTTAGTAACGGTCAACAGTAGATCCAACGCGATCCCTAAAGGAAGGTGTCAGAATCCTTTCCTTGTCTACTGCTAACCCTAACAGTTACAAGAGCGTAGAAGGAAGGTAATCAAGGCAGTGACCGTTACTGTCACAGAAGCTCTCCACCAAAAGAGGAAGCAATCCCAGTAAAGTACGAGAATCAAGCTCTTCCGCACAAGGAAGATGGCCCATGGCAACACCTATAAAAGACCACGAAGTCTTCACTCCAAAGGGAGGCATTCAGACACATTGAAAATTGTTCACAAATACTCGCAAACTCTGCATTCTTTACAGCAAAGCTCTTACGTTCTCAATCATTCTCTTTGCCCACGAGAAGCTTTCTTCTGTAAAGCTCCCACGCTTTCAGAACGCTAACACCCTCCATCTCTGTTACCACGTTCCTAGCGAACAATGTTACCAGAGATTATGCTTCTCACGGGCACCGAAACCTCTCTCATCGAGAGCAAAACACCCATCTCAGCACTCCCTACATTTTCATTGCTTTCATTACTTTTACCTTCCAAGCTTGAAGGTTGTTTACTTACTTGAGTGTCGGAGTGCTTTCGGTGGGAGAACATCTCGCCGACGCCTAACCTCTTATTCTTAATTGTGGTATGTAATATCCGAACTCAGTGGACGGAGATGAAAACTCTGATTCAGGACATATCGGTTATTATTATTTCTTTCCCTTTACTATTCTTTTATAATCTAATCAATACTCGGGTGTCAACTCAACTAATTCGAATATTCTTCAAAATTTTATAATATATATTACTAATTCGACGCACCCAATAAATCTTAAAATTAATATATATCTTCAAAATATATCAAATGAGAATCCGAGTATTACAGATATTAAATTTGACAATAAGTTGCTGAACTTGTGGTTACTAACTACCTTATCAAACTCATGAGAGGTGATACGGATCACCATCACTAATACTGTTTTAAATGACGTGGTGACTATGAAAATAGCAAAAGGAGTCATACTAAATAAGGAGATAAGATGTCGGTCACAATGCTTCTCTTCTTTACACTCTAAAATGCTAGTTTCAAAGTAATAGGGAAGAAGTAAAGGGTGTGGTCCAAAACCTGACAAGAGGAGCTAAAATAAGTCCTGATTGAGGTATCAAAATCTCAAATGCTACCACTATTGAAAAAAGTGGCACATTAAAAAGTACTGTTACAAGTGGAAGCGTGAAAATGTTGATAGGAATTAGAAGAAAGTTGATGAGCTTCGAGATGAGGAGTGAGTTTCAATTGTTACCAAGTTTAACCTTTTGTTGGTCTATAAGGAAGATAAAGCGATCAACCTAGAGGGGAAAACTTGATGATGAAAGGTTTTACAACATTTTCTACGAATGGGCATAGAAATTGACTTGAGTATCTCTAGTAGTTACCCAGGGAATAAAAGTGTACAACTTGTATGCATTGTAAGCCTCAATTTCAGCTAGAGACATGCATATTGCGAGAAGAAATGAGTCTTCTAATTTATGGCATTGATGATTAAGCCACATGAGTAAAAAGGGGTCATTATTTTGCCAAAAAAAAAAATCTCTTCAGGGTGTGAAGGAAGCTAAACTAAAAACTTGCTTGCATTACATGGCGGGAAATTAACAACGAGTTTCGTTCCATGAAAACTCATCCACAAAGAAGACTAATTTTTTTGAGTTGGTTCATACAGACATATACGATTCTCTCAAAGTTAAAACACTCGAAGGAGTACTTTATTTCATCACATTCATTGATAATTGTTTAATGAAGTTGTGGGCATATCTACTGAAGTTGAAGGATCAAGCCCTTGATATCTTTGAATTATTTTACACCATAGTAGAGAGACAAACGGGAAAGAAGTTGAAGTGCATTTGGAGTGATAACGGTGAAGAGTATATTGAAGAATTTGACATGTAGTATTAGACCCACAAAATTCAATATCAAAGGACTCTACGAAGACATTGTAGCTAAATGGTGTGACTGAACGGATAATAGGATGCTGATTGAGAGTGTTCGCTGTGTAATTTCAAAGGTGAAGCTCCTCGATTTATTTTGGGGGGAAGCCTTGAATGCCATGGCCTCCGTAATCAACCTATCATCGAGCGGTCCATTGAATGGAGAAGTATTAGAGAAGGTGTGGTCTGTAAAGGAAGTATCTTATCACAACTGGTATGTATTCAGGTATAAATTCTTTGTCCATATTTCGAAGGATAAAAAGTATAAATTGGAATCAAAGACAAGACAGCATATCTTTCTTAGTTACGGGAAAGATGAGTTGGAATATCGATTCTACAATCCGATAGAGAAGATACTTGCTCAATCAAGGGATGTGGTATTTGTTGAGGATGAGACAATTAAAGATATCGGTAAAGTGGAGAAGGTCATTTCCTACAATGACAACTATCGATTTTGTGATACGAATCTTAAATCCTTGATACTGGTACCTATTTGTAATGAAAATGGTGATTAAGACAATGCCGAAGGGGAAGATGACGGTGGTGGGACTTTTACACTCGATGGAGAGGATGATGAAAATGAGGATGGCGCTATTTCTCAAGATATTACCGAATCTGTCAAGATCATTCCACTTTGACAATCCATGAGATATCAAAAGTCCTCTACTAGCCTATCGGTTGATGAGTACATGCTATTTATTGATGGAGGAGAACTTCAAAGCTTTGATGAAATTATAGGGGGTGAGTACAAATTAGAGTAGATGGAGGTTATATAAGATGAAATGAAGTCATTATATGAGAACCACACATTTGAGCTAACTAAATTGTTGAAGGAAAAACGAGCCTTGAAGAACAAGTGAGTTTTCTGCTTAAAAGCTGATGAGAATAGCGTATAACCAAGGTAGAAAGTGAGGTTGGTTGTGAAATGCTTTAATCAACGGAATGGTATTGATTTTGAGAAGATTTTTGCCCCTTTTATGAAGATATCTTCAATCAATGTGGTTTTTGAATTGGCCACGATTCTTCATTTGGAAGTTGAACAATTGGACGTACGGACGACTTTTTTTTTTTTACATTAACCTTGCGTAGAAAATTTATATGAAGTAGTGGGAGGGATTCCGTGTTGAGATGAATAAGCGTTTAGTGTGTTATCTGAATAAAAGTTTATATGGATTAAAGCAATCCGCGAGACAATGGTATAAGAAATTTGATTTTGTTATGATTAGTCAAGGCTATTGTAGACTATTTCAGACCATTGTATCTTTATTCAAGGGTTTTTCGAAGATAACTTGGTTATTTTCCTACTCTAGATGGATGATATACTCATTATTGAGAGAGATGCCTTATGGATCACTGAATTAAAGCAATAGCTTGGAAAATCCTTTTCCATGAAGATTTGGGGCTAGTGAAATAAATTCCGAGTGTAAGAACAGTTTGCGATTGTAAAGCAAACAAATTATGGATGTTCCACGAGAGTTATATTGAGAATGTACTTCAACGTTTCAATATGGAGAAATCTAGATCAGTAAACACACCATTGTCAAATCATTTGAAATTGAACAACCAATAATATCCTTATATGGACAATGAAAAGGGAAGCATGAGAAACATCCCCTACTCTTCAGCCGTTGATAGTTTGATGTATACTATAGTGTGTACGAGATTGAATATTGCTCAAACTATTGGAATGGTTTACCGTTTTCTTTCAAATCCTAATAAGGAGTATTGGTCTTCAATGAAATGGATATTGAGGTATATCCGAGGAACTTTCAATCTATGCTTGTGTGTCGAAAGCGAGATGCCACTTTTGGTTAGATGTATTAATGCAGGCATGGCAAACGATGTCGACTATTGGAAATCCAAATTGGGGTATCTAGTTATATTCGGGAGAGGAGTTATTTCCTGACAATCTAATTTATAAAAGTGTGTCACTTTTTTGACCATTGAAGTGGAATTCATTGTTGTGACGAAGTTAAGTAAGGAGATGCTATGGATAAAGAAATTTATCCGAAAACTCGGCTTCAAGTAAAACTAATATTTGCTACTCTGTGACAATCAAAGTATAATTCAACCAATTCTCAAAGACCTTTTCCACCTTCTTCAACCAATTCTCTACTTTGATCGGGTCGAACTCTCTCAAAAACTCTAGAACATGCTCACCTTTGAATTGGTCAAAGGGCGTCTAGCCTTGACCCTAGTCGGCCATTTTTTTCAAAGCAACTATATCTTCATTTTATCGTTGGATCATCTCATTCATCACGTCGCTCATACGACCCATCATGACAATATAATCATCCTCACGACTCAAAGCCGATCTCCTGCTTCTAATAGCCTCTCAATTTGCAACTGATCTTTTACCCCTGGCATCTTTTCGACTTGAAATTGACCTTCTATACCTAATCTCATTCTCCCGACTTGAGAATGATCTTTGACTCTTGAAATCTCTATGATTCGCCGTGATATTCACCAATCATGGAAATGATTTGATCAACAGCCTTCCCAAAAACAACCTAAAATTGACGAAAAATATTTTCTATTACAACTTTCTCTGATACTATTTTTATCAGAAATCTAGACCAAACAGGTCAAACAATTAAATAATTAAATTCTAAATAATAAATAAATTTTAAATCAGGTATAACAAACCAAACATACATTGAACTTAAATATAACTCATACAAAACCTTATCAGACAACCGTCTGGATAAAATAATCATGATTTACTCTAAACAGTTAAAAGGAAAAATATCCAAAAGATAACAACCCCTTCACATAATAAAATAAATCCATACGTCCTCAATACACGGTTCAAGGGCCTATATTCGACAGACTCCAAAATCCAAAGACAATCCAAAGCAAAATCTATCTAAAAATCGGTACATAACTGACAACATCTAAATCTCAAGAAGTATAACACTCACTAGAGAATGCAACGTTGCGTAGCATCTTGCCTGCTCCTATAATAAATGCGAACCTTCTATTCTAAAGGGATAAAATATAAAATATGAATATAAAACTGAACAACTATCATATATAAAAACAAGCGTGTCCAATAAATCAGAGAGATGGTTTAAGAACAAATGTCAAATCAGATAACAGATATAAATTCAAATCATAGATGTCAATATCCAATCATCAAATTAAACATAGAATCCAATACCAAAAGTAATGATAATCTCATACTCAAATAATATATTAAATTCAAAATAACATCTAATAAGAAAAAAGTCTTCTTCATATATATATATATATATATATCAAAAGTGATCCGGATACCAAATCAGAAGTCCAATCTAATGTCTAGTCCAATGTCTGATGAAATTGTGATTAATGACAGAATCTAATAGTCAGATGATTCAATTGCGTGTATAGAAATCGAAGCAGTAATGTGAGCAGATAATTCAAAGTTCAGATCAAAATTGATAGGTATATCGTAATATGGGCTGGCCCACGGTCAAAGAAAGCCCAAATGTCCTGCTGGATGGTTAACCAAAAAACGACCCAACATGAGGCGAAGGCCCAAATCCTAAAAGGCCTAAGACGATTAAGGCTAGCATTGACCGTCTTGATTTCAGCCGGCGGCCAACTCGCGTATAGACGGTCAACTCGAGCGTTGACTGGATGTACTGTAGCGGCGGGTCCATAACGATTTCAAACCTGCTACGGCCCAGACCCAAATTGGCAGGAGAACACGTGCACGAAAAGTAACGATCCTTTCATGATCACACGCCTTTCCAAAAAGCTGATCTTCTCCAAAAAGACGAAAATGAACTCAGTGCCATCGTTAGAGTCAAAACGGTCACAAAGAGATGAGACAATTTGAAGATCTGTTGCATTGTACAGCAGAAAAAGGATCCATTAAATCACAGTTGTCAAGCCCACCAACTCTGAGAAAGTCGCCATTGCTAGTCCAAGAGGAACATGCCACCTTGCCCAGGGAAGGTGGCTCTCCTGCTGTCTATAAAAGCTTAAGGTCTTCATTTTGGAAGACACATGTTCATACAAGCTCACATACGCACATGCATGCTCAGACACACAAGCTCACGAACAAACACAAAAGCTTACTCAGAAACAGAAGATCTCTTGATCACTCTCTAACTTGTCTTCATGAGAACACTGAGAACCAACTTCCTGAAAGACTTCCTACAGTCTCACCCACGAACGCTTACAGAGCTTAAACAAATGCTCATCTTTTCTTTCTCTCTACACATGCGTTCGTCCTCCAATCCCACCAAAGGCCTCCGGATTCCAGCAGACCTTTTCGGCTTTCTGAGAATCATTCCCTAAAGCTTCTACGCTTTTAGGACGTCACTTCCTTATGCTCTCTGTGAGCAAGAAACGAGAGCTCACATTCTCAACGAGCCAACACTCCCGACTATCCTACTCTCTCTCTCTTTTGCTTTCCAGTTTACCTTCCTTGCTTAGAAGGCTTTTACTGACTTGAGTGTCGGAGTATTTTCGGTGGGACAATATTCCTCCGACACACTGACCTCTCGTTCACTTTAGTGGTGTGCAGAATTTAGACTCAGTGAACGGAGCCGGATCGAGCTATTCAGATAAATTCAAACCTGTTCGAAGTCGGATTCAGGTACGCATCATTAGCGCCGTCTGTGGGAACCGTTTACAAAATCCAACCACAACTCTGCATAGCGCTCTCTTTTCACCGCCTGATTCATCCGCAATGGTGAATACGAGAGCCCAAGCTATCGATCCCGCTAGAGACGTCACTTCTCCCGACCAGGACCACGCTGCTGGTACCATGGTCTACGGGTTAATAGGCAGAGTGCCAACGCCCTACTTCCAGCAACTGATGGAACAGATGCAGGCCAACAATCGTCTGCTCTAAATACTCTACTCTCAACATGAGCAGCGACAGCAGGCGGCTTCGCCAGTAGCCGTCCCTACGCCGGCCACCAAAAAGGGTGGCCAGAGGGAAAAAAATCGGCCAGAAAGCCCAAAAGACCCACCAATAATCCGGTCCCAACCTCCTCGCGCGCTCCAGACCAGAATAGGCCTGAGGAACGCTCTAAGAGCACATTTCGCGAGAAAGTCCGGAGAGAAGAAATCTCCAATACTCTCGGGTAGAAGACCGGAACGCAGTCCAGGAGCGAGCTTCCAAGACTGCCAAGTCCACAGGAGGCAGTAGCCAGCCGGCTACTGGACCCTCCAGAGATAAAATGGAGTTGAGGGCTCACCTCAACTCCAAGGGATCTGCCAACGCCACTCGCGCAGATCCGCGAGTGGATAAAATTTGGAACCGCGTGTTCCAGGATGAGGAAGACGCTATTGACCTGGACAAATCTCCTTTCACAACGGAGATCTTGAACCGTCCGCTGCCCACCAAGTTCAAAATGCCTTCCTTTAACTCATACGATGGGAGCAGTGATTCGGTTGACCACCTAAATCACTTCCGCACTCATCTGAGTCTGCAAGTGTTGGAAGACTCAACGATGTGCTGCTGCTTCCCGCTCACACTGAAGGGAGATGCCCGCATTTTGTTTCATCACCTTCCTTCAGGCACCATTAGCAGCTTCCGTGAGCTCACAGGTCTCTTCTTGGCTCAATACGCCTCGAGCCGACGGGAAGAGAAGCAACCGTGGCACCTCTCCCACATCAAGCAGAAGCCGAGAGAGAACCCACGGCGATTCCTAGACCGCTTTGTGGCAGAGGCTAGACGGATTTTTTAGATCATGGAGGAGATAAAACTGGACAGTTTTATCTCTGCGCTGACCTACGGAGACTTCTTCAAGCACCTGGCCCATAAGAATCCCCAAACCTTTCGGGAGGCAGAGTCCATTATCCGAGCCTATGCTGCAGCGGAGGAGGCAAACGAGGTGAAATGTCATGAGTGGGCAGATCAGCCTTGATCATTCCCTGGAGAGGAAAAAAGAAAGTACGGCGGCGGTGATCACCCCTGCCGGAAGCAGCATAGGACTGGCCCGCTAGAGCACAGAGACTACGGGCCCACAAGCTTTACGCCTCTGATAGACACGCGCTCAAATGTCCTCGTGCAGATCCGCGGAGAAAAGTTTTCGAAGTAGCCGAAACCACTAAAGAAGGACTCTGGGAACCAGTCAAAGTACTGCGACTTCTACCGCTCTGTTGGGCATTCTACTGAGGACTGCAAGACGATATAGAAGAAAATCGAGGAGCTGATTCGCGGAGGCCACCTTACCAAATTCGTCAGGGCCCCCGAGCAGAGCTCTGGAGCAGTTGGCGGAGAAGGGCAGGAGCAGTCTCCTCCCCGAAATCGGGTTACAGTAGGGGGTGGTTAATATGATCACCACCCGGCTTGTCAAAAATCCAGTCGGCGGCGAAGAACAGTAGACTGGGAGGAAGAAGCAGCGAACGGTGGACAACACCATTAGCTTTAATGATAATGATTTAACTCATATAACATCCCCCCATGCTGATCCCGTCGTTGTATCCGCACTCATTTCGGATGGTAGTGTCGACTACCAGTTGAAGCGAGTGTTCATCGATAATGGAAGTTCAAAGAATTTGCTTTACTTGGATGCGTTCTTCAAACTAGGCTTAAAAAAGAACCAACCAAAACTTGTCGAAGGACCATTATATGGCCTTAACAACGAGCTTGTGCCTGTTCAGGGGACCATCCAATTGGAGGTCACCTTGGGTACGTATCTGAAAATAGCAAGCCGAACACTCACCTTCCTGGTGGTCGACCTACCCTCTGTGTATAACGCGATACTGGGCAGACCTTGCTTGACAGCATTCAGGGCGGTCACCTCAATTCCACACCTCAAGATGAAGTTTTCGATGCCTTACGGTGTGGGAGAGGTTTTGGGTGACCAGGTTACTGGACGGACTTGTTATGTGTCTCAGGTTACCCCTAGCAGCAGCACTAGAACAATTGGGGAACTCGATCATCGGGATGAGATAACCCTTCAGGAAGCACAGTCCGATGAAGCCACGGATCTGGTCCCACTGGATCCGGAGGAGCCGAAAAAGTGTGTTCAGATCGGCGGCTCACTCACTGGGACACTGCGCGATGAGTTGATCACGTTCCTGTGACGGAAGGCTGACCTCTTCGCATGGACCCCAGCAGACATGCCTGAAATTTTGGCGGAGGTGATAGTCCACAAGTTGGGGCTTGATGCTGACCGAAAGCCCGTTTGGCAAAAGTGAAGAAATTACTCCATTGAAAAGCCGATCGCCATTCGAGAGGAGGTGAAGAAGCTGTTGGACGTAGGTTTCATTAGAGAAGTCCACTACCTGGACTGGCTCTCTAATGTCGTCATGGTAAAGAAAAGCAATGGGAAATGGCGGATGTGCATCGATTTTACCAACGTTAATAAAGCCTGCCCGAAGGACAGCTTTCCCTTACCCAGAATCGACCTGCTGGTTGACTCGATAGCAGGACATGAGTTGCTAAGCTTCATGGACGCCTATTTGGGTTACAACTAGATCTGAATAATTCCGGAGGAGTAGGAGCACACCTCGTTCATGACTGATCAGGGCACCTACTGCTACAAAGTGATGCATTTTGGACTGAAAAACGCTAGAGCAACCTACCAACGACTGGTCAACAAAATGTTTAAAAATCAGATTGGTCGGAATATGGAGGTCTACGTCGAAGACATGCTCGTCAAGTGCAAAGTCATCGGCGACCACATCCGCGACCTGGTAGAGTCGTTTGAGGTGCTTCGTAAGCATCACATGAAGCTGAATCCGGCTAAGTGTATCTTCGGAGTAGCTTTCAGTAAATTCTTGGGTTTCATCGTCTCCCAACGGGGGATTGAGGCAAACCCAGAGAAAATCATGGCTCTTGCAGACATGGCTCCACCACGGAGCGTAAAGGGCATTCAGTGATTGACTGGACGGTTGGCAGCACTGTCCCGCTTCCTCGCAAAGTCAGGCGATAAGAACCAGCCCTTCTTCAAGGCCCTTAGAGGAACAAAATCCAACGGGTTTCAATAGATGGCAGACTGCCAGACAGCTTTTGATGAGCTAAAACGGTATCTGGCCAGCCCGTCATTGCTAGTGTCACCCAAGGGCGGAGAAGAGCTATACCTTTACATGGCAATATCGGATGCGTCCCTCAGTTCTGTCCTCATGCGTCAGGACTTCGACACTGAACGGCCGGTCTATTACGTGAGCAAAACATTGACCGACCCAGAGACCCGCTACTCGTACGCAAAAAAATGGCCTTGGCACTTATATTCTCCTCGCGGAAGTTAAGGCCCTAGTTTTAGGCGCACCGGGTAGTGGTCATCACAGACCAACCTCTGAAAAGTATACTCCAAAAACCTGACGTTTCTGGGTAGTTGGTAAAATAGGCTATCGAGTTGGATGAGTTTGACATCGAATTCCAGCCCATGCCTGCTGTAAAGGCAGAGGCACTGGCTGACTTCATTGTTGAAACTACAACCCCAATTCTCAAGGAGCAGCCCACAGAAAGCGCAGAACTGCCTGACGGAGTCTCGAAATGAATATTCCACGTGGACGGATCATCTACGGATACTGGCAGTGGCGCTGGAGTAGTCCTCACGACCCCTAACGGGTTTGAGGTGACATACTCCCTCAGGCTTAATTTTCTGGCAACCAACAACGTTGCTTAGTACAAGGTCCTGTTAGCCGGATTACGGTTAGCCAAGGAATGCTCTGCCAAGAGATTGGCAGTTTGCAGCGACTCCGAGCTAATCATTAACCAGGTTAATGGAGACTTTGAGGTAAACAACCCTCAGCCGGCCAAGTACTTGGCGACGGCCAGGGAGGCTGCCCAGGGTTTCGACAAACTAACCCTAGTTCATGTTCCCAGAACTGAAAACGGGAAGGCGGACCAGCTGGCTAGAGCCGCTGCAGCCGAAAATTCAGAACAGTACTCGAGGAACAAGATGGGAGATCCATAACGCTCTTAGCATAGGGAAACAAGAGGCAATACAGATTTCTGAAGCAGAAAATTGGATGACGCCTTATCTTAGTTATCTGGCTGACGGATCATTACCAAAGGACGCGGAGAAGGCAAAACGAATCAGAAAGACGGCCGGCTGGTATGCTGTGATTGACGGACGGCTATATCGCCGTGGCTACTCAACCCCATACCTCCGGTGCCTAACTCCCGAAGAGGCTGATTATGTTTTAGGCGAAATCCACCTCAAGATTTACAGATCGCACATTGGCGGAAAAAACTTAGCCTTCAAGATCACGCGCAGGGCTACTATTGGCCCTCAATGAAAAAGGACGCGCTTGAGTTTGTGAAGAAGTGTGAGAGTTACTAGCTTCACAGCAACCTTCACCGCCAACTATCCGTAGACCTGAAGACTCTTCAGGCCCCTTGGCCCTTCGCGTAATGGGGGCTCAATCTTCCCGTCCCATTTCCCATTGCCACGAGGCAAAGGAAGTTTGTCATCGTGAGCATCACCTACTTCACCGAGTGGGTCGAGGCTGTCCCACTGGCAAAGATTACGGAGCATAATGCCCTGGAATTCCTTCGCCAGAACATCATTTACAGATTCGGCGTCCCTGAGGTTGTTGTGACAGATAACGGGACCCAATTCTCTGGGAAACGCTTCACCAAGTATTGGTCAGCTTTGGCGTCAAGGTGGGCCACACTTCGGTGGCATACCCCTAAGCGAATGGACAGGTGGAGGTCACGAACCGAACGCTACTCCACGGGTTAAAAACTAAGTTGGAGGACGCCGACAGCTCTTGGGTAGATGAGCTCCCCTCTGTTCTCTGGTCTTACCGAACAACCCCAAAGGAACCAACACGCGAGACGCCATTCAGCCTTTGTTACAGGACTGAAGTGGTAATCCGGGTCGAAATCGAGCTCCTAAGTCTCAGGGTGGAATCGTTCGACCCGTAGGCTAACTCCGAAAAAATCAGGGAGCACCTAGACTTGTTAGAGGAAGCCCGCGACACCGCCAGAGTTTGGACTGCGGCCTACCAACATCGGATTACTCGATATTACAACAAAAAGGTTAAGGCGTGACGATTTGATGTTGGAGACCTGGTCCTATGAGGCATCGAAGCCATGGGCAAACTGGCAGGCCGCAATAAGCTCTCCCCTAATTGGGAAGGGCTTTTCCTCGTCTCCGCCGTCCTACGAAATGGAGCCTACAAACTTCGGAGCCAAGACGAGAAGCTGGTTCCGCGAACGTGGAACGCAATCCATCTCAGATGCTATTTCCAGTAGAAGGCACAGCTGCATATTTGCATTATTGTGTCTGTGCGCATTCGCTTGCTTGCTTTAATTTGCCAAAATGAGTATTTACTTAGCATACTGCCTTCCCTTCTTGTGTACATGTATATATATATGTGTGTGTTTGCTTTGCAGGTTATCCGACCTAGACTGTCCCTAAATCAGGAGGGTTCTCACCCTCTCGTTAATAAACCCTGGTCATCCAGGCGGCCCGTAAGTGGTCAAATATGAACCTCGGTCATCCGGGCAGCCCAATTGTGATCGTATTTAAACCCTGGTTATCCAAGTAGCCCGTGAACGGTCTAATATGAACCTCGATCATCCAAGCGGCCCATTGACGATCGTATTAAACCCTGGTCATCCAGGCGGTCCACGCGCGACCGGATCCATACCTTGGTCATCCAAGTGGCCCGATAGCGGTCAAAATCTTAGGGGGCTTACGCAGCACGCACAATGACCTCCTCTACGAGGAGATAGTGTGATCAGTCAATGATGGTCGAAGGGAGAAGAATCCTTCTCCAATACTGGCCGCCCAAGCCAGCACTTGGGCAGTGTCACCAGGCTTCACTTACAAGCCACCGCTACTAGGCTGGTTAACACAACCGCTTACAAAACCTAAGGACCTCACTCCTTAAGCAGCACAATAATGCCAGTCAGCCAACTAAGTTGGCCGTCCAATGCAACAGAAACACAAACGCAGAGGCAATAAAGAGAAATTGACACAAAGTTGAAAATTTTTCATTTTATTGCTTCCAAATGTGTTACAAAATACATCCAATGTACATAAATGTAAGGGAGGTCCCAAAAATGTACAACATAAGGGCTATGGGGGCGGCAGAGGCCTCTAACTATCACGAGGCTGTCTCTACGCTGCGCCGCTCTGTTGGATAGATTGATGAGGTCAACAAGGAAGTCGGGATTGACCAACCGCACAATGCGCCGATTGACGTTGACCCCTTCCAACAGCTGCGCGTACATCATTCTCTCGACCTCATGGGGGCGGATGCGGAGACTCAAGTCGTTTTCCAAGGTTGCCACTCGCCCACCAAGTTGATCAATGCTCGTTTTGGCTCGATCGCCCTCTTCCTTCAAACTGCCCATGCTTTTTGTTTCTCCGAATTGGTTCCGAGTGTCAGTCAATCAAGATTCACCATCAAGAGAGGGAAGAGCCTTTACTTTAGGTTAGGCCGGTCTCGTCATTCACGCAATTTCCTCGTCCATCGATCGCGCGAGTACGCATCCAGTCAGCACATAGCGAACGAAAAAAGCGTTCATCCTGGATTCTCTTCCTCAAAAAAAATGTCTATGAATTGATTCCTATTCATTCGTCTCCACGGCCTTTTCACGCCCTTCTACTGAGAGGTGCACCATGTTGATAGGAATCGGCAAAGACCTTCTTGTACAGCCTCAGCCTTTAAGTTGGCATTCTTCGATTCAACTCCCACCAAGATAGTCTCGAGGGCAGCAGTCTCCTCACGGTGCTCCCCCCTAAAGCAACCAGCCTAGCGTCTAGCCAGGTGATCTCTGCCTCCCTATCGGTGATCACCTGGTCTCGCTGGTCCATCACCTTGATAATGGTAGCAACCACCTTCGGTGTCTGCACAAAAGACAAGCGAAGAACAAGTTAGAAATCCAGGAAAGGAGAAAGTATGCAGAAGTCATCGCAAAGAATTATACCTCCCAAACTCTCCTCACAGGTCTCTCAGGCCTAGCCTCTAGGCCTGGTTCAGACGGCGGTGGGCCAGGAGCGACGTCCTCTTGAGCTGAGTTGGCAGCAGCCTCCTCCAGAATATCGTCCAAAAGCCCATCGTCAGTATCGTCCGTATCAGCCGCAAGCTCCCCAACTACAGCCTCCGCAGTAGCAGCCAGAGGATGAAGCTCCACCATTGGCTCCACAGCAGGAGTCTGCACGACTGGAGAGCCAACGGATGGCTCCTGCGCCTCCACCACTGGATCACAGGCGAGCTCCGTAAAGGACTCCGCTTGCACCGCTTGAGGAGCCACCTGCGGCGTGGGCTGCGCCAAGATAATACTTTCTCCCATGGCCACCGGCAAGTCTTCGAAGGTTTTTTTCATGCCCGTGGTACTGCCGGGGCCGCTGCGGATCCCAGCGGCGGAGGCGACGTAATCGGGGCCCGATGACGATGAGGAAGGCGTCTCCAACACCCTCTTAGGCAGCAGACCGATAAAGCCTTCATCTGTGGCGCAGAAACGGATAAGCAGGCCCTTGAGTCCTCCGGCCGCACCATCATCACCTGCAGCCTGGGCTTTTAAACTGGGGAAGGCGGTCCCTAGTTCACCTTATTGGTCTCTGCCCTAAAGACCAAGAACTCCCATTTGAAGTCCACAATGTGGTCTTTGACCAATTTGGTCAACCACTTTACGGACGCCGTTTCCGCCACTGACGGTGTCGGAGTATACACATCCGGCACTTAGCCCCAATCCTTCGCAAGGGGCCAGGTCGCCGCCACGCTCACTAAAAAGAACCGGTTCTTCCAGTTCTTGAATGAATCGTAAATGGCCGTATTTATTTTAAGGTTAGGATGGGGGACAAGGGATATCCATTCACCTCCCTAGTTTATTTTAAAGAGCCCCTTCACCATCGGCATTGTCAACCTCTTGGAGTGCTTACGAAGAAAAATACAGAGGGTGCAGATGTACCGTACGGCGTTGGCATGAAGTTGGGCAACTGGGACTCGTAAGGCTTGTAGGATCGACCGCAAGTCATCTGACAAAGGAAGACGGAGGCCGCTCCTCAGGTGGGCCTCGTATATCGTTATGTGCCCTGCTGGTGGAGAGAAGGCCCTGTCTTCGTTGCCCGAGACACTCCACGCAATATCCTTAGGGATATTGAATTCAACGCACAATACTTTCACGTCACCCTCTCGAAGGACAGAGGTGAGGTTGGCGACGGAAGACATGGCTGACAAAAAGGCTAGGGTTTCTTGGAGGAACGAAGGAAAGTCGAAGACGAAGCAAGGAGGCGTGGAGGAATATTCAAAACGAGGAGGGAAACTTAAACGGCGAAGTGTGAAATGCCTTAAACCGCCTCAGAAAGGACGCCATTAGTCCTGCCACGTGTTGCCTCCCTGATTGGCCCTTCAAAAGACAAATATCTGACGCATTAATTGCCTTGATATCCGCCCAACCAAAAGAAGACGCGTGTCTACTTTTGACCTGACAAGCCGGCTGATGGCCACGCATCAATTAGGGCTCGCAGAAAGCCTTCCGGATTCTGGCCAAAGACGGTCAACAACTCCGGTCAACTTTCCTCTCCGCCTTTTATAGAGTCCTCTGGGATCCTTAAACGACAAAGGGCAGCGAGGAGTATCTCATCATGAACATACCCGAGACCAGAACTCTGGCTACTAGTATGGGGGGCTAGTGATGGGTATACCGTAATATGGGCTGGCCCACGGTCAAAGAAGACACAAATGGCTTGCTAGACGGTCTACTAAAAAATGGCCCAACAGGAGGCGAAGGCCCAAATTCTGAAAGGCCCAAAACGATCAACGTCAGTGTTGACCGTCTAGACTTCAGTCGGCGGCCAATTCACATACAGACGGTTAACTCGAGCGTTAACCGGATGTACTGTAGTGGCGGGCCCAAAAAGGCTTCAAACCTGCTACGGTCCAAGCCCAAATTTGCAGGCGAACACGTGCACGAAAAGTAACGATCCTTTCATGATCACATGCCTTTCTAAAAAGCTGATCTTCTCCAAAAAGGCGGCAATGAACTCAGCGCCATCGTTGTAGTCAAAACGGTCACTAAGAGTTGAGATAATTTGAAGATCCGTTGCATTGTACAGCAGAAAAAGGATCCATCAAATCACAACTGTCAAGCCCACCAACTTTGAGAAGGCCGCCATTGCTAGTCCAAGAGGAACACGCCACCTTGCCCAAGGAAGGTGGCTCTCCTGCTATCCATAAAAGCTTAAGGTATTCATTCTGGAAGACACATATTCATACAAGCTCACATACGCACATGCATTCTCAGACACACAAGCTCACGAACAAACACAAAAGCTTTCTCAGAAACAGAAGATCTCTTGATCACTCTCTAACTTGTCTTTCTGAGAACATTGAGAACCAGCTTCCTGAAAAACTTCCTACAGTCTCACCCACGAACGCTTATAGAGTTTAAACTGAGGCTCATCTTTTTTTTCTCTCTACACATGTGTTCGTCCTCCAATCCCACCAATGGCCTCCAGATTCCATGAGACATTTTTGACTTTCTGAGAATCGTTTTCTAAAGCTTCCACGCTTTCGGGACGTCGCTTCTTTACATTCTCTGTGAGCAGGAAACGAGAGCTCACATTCTCAACAAGCCAACACTCCCGACCATCCTACTCTCTCTCTCTTTTGTTTTTCAGTTTACCTTCCTTACTCAGAAGGCTTTTACTGACTTGAGTATTAGAGTATTTTCGGTGGGACAATATCCCGCCGACACACTGACCTCTCGTTCACTTTAGTGGTGTGTAGAATTCAGACTCAGTGAACAGAGCCGAGTTGAGCTATCTAGACGAATCTGAACCTATTCGAAGTCGGATCTAGGTACGCAATAAAAATATATAATTAAAAGCAAATGTGGGAGATATATCAAAATTTATCCGTAGGCAAAATTGACTAATCTCAAATCCAAGTTTAAATCAAAATTCAAATATAAATCCATACAAAAATACAAATCATGCACTAAATTTGAGTTTCATTTATTCAAAAACTAACTTAAGAAGGGATTATACATACTTTTGGTAACCTTATGCCAAATCAAATGTAATTTAGGGTAGTATATTAGGCTACCTATGTACTCTCATAGTTAAGGTTATTCACTATATTTTATCACTTGTAATTTTTGGTGTAATCATCAAGTTTATTAGATATATTAGAATATCTGAATATATTATAAATTTTTAATTAAATATCCAAAGGGACGAGTCACTATATACAAGTCTTTCCTACCGGTGAAAAGAAATTTTTAATGATTCCTATTCATTCGTCTCCACGGCCTTTTCACGCCCTTCTACTGAGAGGTGCACCATGTTGATAGGAATCGGCAAAGACCTTCTTGTACACGTCCTCGAGGGCAGCATTCATGGCAATCATCAGTACTTTCTTTCGAGGACATGGTATGGCTTTGTTCTTGGTGTTGTTTAATAGATGTCGAGTGCCGCTTTTCCCTGTCCGAGAATCTCCATCTGCTCTAAGTGGGCGAGCTAGAATCCTTATGTCAGGTTGGTTGTTCAAAATGCTTTTTATCCCTTGCATTTTCATCGAAAGCCCAGACTCATTCTTCTGGATCTTCATTAGTCCTATTTCAGGTGCAAAGCCTTTTCAATAAAGACCTTTTTCTCTCTTTCTTTTCTTTCTCTCCCATTTCTCATTTTTTTGATTGAAAGAGGATAAGCGCTATCCATTGAGTAAAGGGAGGGTTTGCTAGAGTTCTTCGGGCGGTTCGGGTTCTCGGTCGGTTCCCGTTCGCCTGCTCTCCTCATAGTCCATTAGTGGGTAGGGTGGTAAACTTAGAGGGCGCCCGCCTCCTCTTCAGACGTGTCCTCGACAACCTGGCGGTTGTTCGGTCTCCGCTTTTTGGGTTTGGGGCGGGAGTACTTGGTCGTTGGGGTTTCCTTTTCCTCAACCAATTCGGTTGTGTCAGCTCTGAGATTGGTCTAACATTTTTTTATGAGCTGGCTGGACAGATTGAAAGTAAGATAGATTTGAGTTCCAGTAGTACGTACAGGACCTTCGATCGACCATGGGGCGTATTCTACCCTTACCAAATGCATTCTATTGAAGCGTAACGTAAAAAGCTCCTTCTCATCTTGCATTTTTTTGGAAGTTCAAGAATGTTGTCTGTGGATTTTTAACAAAGGAAAGCCCCCTTCTACTATGCCATTTGATTGATTCAAGTTCCGTGCTGCTCGCGACTCTCCGAGGCCAAGGACGGGGTCGAACCGTCATTCCAGGATTTGCAGTCCGATACATTTCCATTATGTTACCTAGCCAAACTCGCCACCTCATGTGCCAAAGTCAAACGGTTGTTCTTCCTTCCCCGCTCCCTCTTATTCTACATATGCGGTGGCGGGCGGAGCGCTCTATATGACCGGCGGCGGGTTACCAGAGAAGAGGGGACAACTTCTTTCTCCCTTGCCTTGCTCAATCTTCCTTTTCTGA
>JAODPA010049028.1:0-11640 GCA_025585075.1 Nepenthes mirabilis | reverse complement strand
TACATATTTTTACCATATTATTTTTCTAACAATTTTTCATATAAGTTGAACATAAAATCTGAGCGATTAATTCTTATGATTATTCAAATAAAAAATATTCACATGAACCACCATGAACTTCCTCGTCACATATCATTTCGAGAAGTCTATTCAAGATCAGAAATTGTTGAAGAAACAACACGATACTTCTTCTATCCCGCATCTCAGATCTGATGAAAAAGGATGAATCCAGACTGCATTTTATAACTACGTAATTATCTTGAACTCCGGCAAAATTTTATCGGTTTCAAGGAAAACATAGATAAAAACCCTCATACCGTCGAGGAATGTCGGGTGAAGGATTATAACCGCTAACGGTGCTCAATCGGGAAGATTCAAACGGTTAAATAGCACGAGGAAACTCTGCTCCGGGACGATATAGAGGAACCCGAGATCCGCTCCGCGGGCATAAGGACCGATACCCTGTATAAACCGACCCGAAGAAATATAAGTTATGCATTCAAAAAATGAATGAAAGCACAAGCACTTTAGTGAAATTATCAGAGAAATATTATTTATACACTCATTTATATACCCATTTATACCGAAATTATCAAAATTATTTTAATTTTTATTCTCTCCCACCTCTCTTTCCGGGCCAAAATTAACAATTTCGGCACAAACAGATATATAATTGAGTATATAAATAAGTTAATTTAATTGTGTACTTTCTAATGAAAAGTTTTTGGATGAAGAAGTAAGAAATATCCATAACTATTACTAGTATAAAATAATGTTATTCATTAATTAAAAAATAATAAATTAATATTTTAGTTAATGTGTCCCGGTGTATTGTATATTGTGTCATATCCATTTTCTGTGTTAGTTTTCATACTTCTTAGGTTGGGAAAAGTATAGACCTTGCCAGCAGGAACATTCAGATCCCCCGTAAGCTTAACAGCCTCGACATATTCAAAGAACTCTACATCGGAGGATTTGTCCGAGTGATTCCCACTATTCCAATGACCGAATTTACGCCTCAACTGCACTATCTCGGTTCCGTAGGGGCCAAAAGCACCAACATACAATCCTACACATTGATCACCACATCATATCTCAACTGCTAATTTTCAAGTCACGAAAATAATTAAAAGTCAAGAAGTGGGAAGAATAAACTTACCATCAAATGGATCGAGATTGCCCTTCGAAATGGTAAGTCTACGAAATGTAGTATATTCAGATAGTCTATTTCTCCTCTGTGCCTGGCCGATAGCAAGCTTGATAATTTCTCGCACGTCTCTAGAAACCTAAGTTAGAGATAGCAAAAATGTAACAACAGTTAACATCATGGATGGAAAATATCATATTAGTATCAACCATGGACATATAAAATAACATATATCGGTATTAGATATCTCGTACGGAAAAAAATTTCTTAAAATTATAAGTAGACAGGGCTTAATCGATCATTAACGAAAATATTAGTATCGGTGTTGAGTACAACTATATCAATATCATTAATATCGGGCAATACATATCATATTAGGTGCAATTTTTCTTTTCGTAACCAGATCAACATTGAGATAAATAGTAAAATCTAACAACATTTAACCATATTTTGTATATTTAAAATATTTTAGATAATTTTTACGTATTAAATCAGCATTTTTAATATTAAATTATACACCAATAAATATTAAAATGAAAATACTAAAAGTAAGGCTAAACGTGGGCCTTATATGGTATGAATGTAATTTAAGTTAATTTGATTTCTTTAAAAAAAAAAAAACGCTTAAATATCAGCTAACATATCACGATATGTTACTGTATCGACAATATATCGTGATATTATACAGGTGTCGAGATTTCTCAATATCGATACCACCTGAAGCAAAGATGTATCGGCTGATAAACAGTGCATCAACCATATTTCCAGCCATGGTATTGGTCTTATTGGCCAAGATTTTAAATATTGGCTGAAATAAAAATATATCGCGAAATTATTACGGTAATAGAAAATATCAATAATAGGAGCCCCGATATCTATACATATCGGCGGATATTTACATCAACGAAAATAAGTTATAGCGGACTGCAAGCAGGGGAGGAGATAAAAATGCTGGCCATTTTACTTCACTCAATTTCCCATCACTCAAATTCACATCTTCTTAATGTTGTAAGGAGTGAAAATGGTGTATTCATTTCATTTGGTTCAAAGAAGATAATGCAACAACAGAAAGCTATCCATCTTTTATAATAAACACACCCTCATTTTAGCACCACAACAAATGTTTTAGAACCACTGACACAAATATTAGCTAATATTGTAAATATCTATCAATATGTATCGGTATTAGGGTCCCGAATATTGATATTTTTCAATAATGTAATAATATAGCAATATGTTACCGTATTGATAATATATCGTCATGTATCAGCTGATATTTGGCCAATATATCAGTTGATATAGCTTTATTAATTAATAATTTTTAGAAAATTTTTTCCATATGATATATCCAATATTAATTCGTATTATCCGATATATCTAATATTGATATAGCTGCACCGATACCGTTACCGATATTTTCCTCCGTCCTTAGAACTGAATTGTGTGGTTTACAAGAGATGAACTGAATTAATGTTTTTGAAATGGAAAACTCACCTTGGAAGAACCTTTGTTGGCACCCAGAAATGTCTTCGCCACATCAGGAGGCATGAGCTCGGAGATGCTTTGACTGACTATAGCTGCTACTTGGACATTAGAAATTTTACTTTCTCCACTTTGATCAACCCCCGGAACACAAAGCACAAATGAATCTCGATCAAAATCCTTAATTTCAGCTGGTAACCGCAGATACTCATCTTTCTCTGGAGCATCGTTGTTATTATGCAAAACACCACCAATGAAAACCTTCACATCCAAATCTTTTCCGTCTTCCGTCAAGTCACCGTTTCCTTCCATATCATCCATGTTATCAGCTTCGTCTTCCGAGTTTTCACCCGTATCCTCAACACCTTCTTGTGCCAATTGCTTCATGGCATCACTGTCTTCTATCACTTCCTCTGTGACTTCGACGTTCATGACTTTAAGTTTCAACCCAGGAATTTTATCTCTAAGAAAGTTTATCACACTCTTTATACCTTCCTCAGTAACTCCTTCAATGTTAGGGGATTTCTCCTCCTGTTTCCCGGCTTTCTCTTCATTACCCTGGAGGCCAATTACGGATACATTGTCAGTGTCATGAGTCAATGAAAGACTCCTCTCCTCTTGTTTCTCTGCCTTATCTTCTTTGATGGGTTTTGGTTGCAAGCTTGGGGAGTTTGTTGAATTATTTTTGGCTCTCTGTAAGAATACTACCTGACAAAAAAGCAACTTCAGAAGCAGACCAAGTGAAACCCGTAAACAAATTTGCAAATATTAGCTAATATTGTAACTATCGACCAATATGTATCCGTATAGGAGGCCCTGAATATTGTGACAATATCGCAATATGTAACTGTATGGATGTATATTGCAATATAGCAGCCTCCTGTTAGTTGATGATTTCCAATTTTTTCCTGCGGATATGTTACTAGTATGGCTGCGGTCAATACCAATACTGAAATTTCCATCCATACTCATGACTTGACACATACTCAATATTAGCAAAGAGACTGAAAACATGAAGTGGCAATGAATATAAAGAATAGTGGCGAGGTACCCAAAATTCTCATTTTATCAGGGCATGGTCTAACATTTTTGAGAAATTAAATATCTTAGTCGGTCCATGCCAGGGAGAAAGGCTTGCTAGCAATGCAAGGGTACCAAGCTATCTTGCAAGCTTCAGTTTTCGTTTCAGAATTCAAAGTGAGGAAAAGAATTGACTTAGAGCATATTTTGGCTCTTCAGTCTCATGTCATATCACAGCACAGTTGCTTGAGGTTATGTTAGCCCATAAGACCTGACTACCATTGATATTGCATATATTGGCAGACATGCATCAATATAGAGACACCTTGATATCAATGTTTTTTGATACTGCAACAATATCATAATATATCGACTGACAATTTAAAATATAGGCTGATAAAACTTTGCAAACTTACGACTTTTAGAAATATTTTTCTGCCCAATATATTTAATGTTGATACATACTATTCAATATTTTTCATATCAATATTACTACGACTGATACTGATACTAATGCCAGTATTTTCATCCATGGTAGGAAGCTTTTGACCTGTTTTCAAAAAATTGTATCTCAGAACAATGAATAGCTAGAGAGCAATAAAAGCTACCCTAGCTTCAAACTTATTGAAAAAGCCGCTGCTACTTTGCTAGCTGCCAGCAAAAAATGTGTTACCAAACACACAACCAAGCTTTTGTGAAAAACTAGTTTCAAATTTTTTGAAAACGTTGGCCACAAGTTCTTCTACAGCACACATTCTTAATAAATCAAAAGCTTCCACAAGTTTAAAATGAGAAGCATATGCGACAATTTTTTCTTGATTGGTCTTTTGCATCAATCAGAAAATAAGAAATACAGAAAACACGTGAAGTTGGGATGTGACTTAGGGGAGAATAAACACTGAAAAATGATAAGAGAAAAATAAGTTGAATCAAATATGACTTACAGGTGCTAAGCTGCTTTTCGACCCATTCATGCTGCAAATATAGGCAATAACAAATATGGCTTAATGATGTTTTGCATACTTCCTAGGGGAAAAAGGTGTCTAAATCATGGATGAAAATATCTATTGGTAGTAACTGTATTAGTATCGGATATATCAGATAATACATAACGGTATTTGATATATTGTTAGAAGAAAATATTTAAAATCATAAGCTGATAGAATTATATCGACTGATACATAAATATATCACCATATTGTCGTAATATTAGAAAATATTAGTATCGGAGGACACCGATACTGATATGATATTTGCATCAATGGTCTGAATTGAACACGAAGAGGCCTTCATAAGTTCTTATTTCTTCTCAAATAAGTTTCTAGAAAAAGTGCCAGACTTTAGGAATTGAATAAAATGGTACCAAACAAGTTCATACAGAATGGGGGATCTCATCTGCGAGTTAGCATACTGATTACAGAAGACAATCATGGGCAACCTGCTGCACGAAGATCCCATACTACAAGGTCAGAAAAAACTTGTTTCTGTTTAACGAATCCATAACTTCTACGCCACCGCCATTCTATCGAATATAGTAAGATAAGAAAACAACCATATTGCATCAACTAAATCCATGCTTTTTTAAAATTTTTTGGCAGTTCCACATAAAGTTTGTAGAATTTCAATAAATTCAAGCCAAAACAACTAATCAACATTTTGTAAAAAAACCACTTCAAAAAGGAATGGAAAATTGAACCCAATATTAATGGATTCAGGATACATCCTAGCCAACAATTAGTTGATTTTATGGACAAAAATATCAGTATCAGTATTAGACACAATCAGATTGATATTGGGTATATCAAACAATATGTATTTATATCAAATATATTAGACAAAAAAAATTTTCTAAAAATTATAAACTAACAGAGCCGTAACAGCCATTACGAAATCATATCAAGATATTATCGTTGTATTAGGAAATATCAGTATCAAAAGCTTTAATATTAATATATATCAGCCAACACTTGCATCAATGGTTGGTTCAAAAGAAATGATAATCCAAATCACCTGCATCATATAAGTATCTTTGGTATCCTTGACTAGGTATAATTCAAATAGCACAGTTCCAGAAGTTGCAGTGACCAGCTGTCTGTCACAAAGAAATATGGGTAGTAGTTTAGTGATGTTGAAACAAAATCAAACATTTGTTCTTATTAATTTAAAACCAAGTAAAAATAACGAAAATCTGCTCACCTTGGGGTGTAACTCCTACCAATAAATCTACCAACACCTGGAGTTATACGCACTAATCTGCCAAAAGGGTCATCAGAGTCATTTGAGCAGCCCACCCACCAACCTACCTGTAAATAAAAAATGACAAAGTGGTGAACAACGTGTGCACTCAATAACCTATAGAAAAGTACTTAAAAAGGATAATATAGATTTGGTACAAGTGCAAAATAAACAAAGAAATTAACATCTTCAACAGTCCAATAGATGCAACCCCACCCCCAAACGTTGTCTTCTACTCAACTTACTTAGCAAGTTCGAGATGCACAACAGAAAACAGAGGCTATTTATATTATCTTATTAAAACTTAAGCTTATTGCAATCAAACAAACATGTGAATACAAAGGCAGGCGCTATCCTGGTTAGTTTAATCATGCCGATTTTTGTACTTCAGTAATATGGTTGTAGTACTGCTTTTTTCTTTTCTTTTTCATTTGTAGTGCAACAAATATCACACACATTTACATAAAAAAATAGAAGCAAACTGCAAGAAAAGAGGCATAGCAAAACGAGTATATCAATTGAGGATTTCAAGGCTGTCAGACTGTGATTTTTCTTTTTCTTTTTTTTTTTTTTTTTGAAGGGAAATTTTTTTTTGAAAGATTAGCGATGACAAATGACTTATTTTCTCTGTTGTTAACATATGACTTGCCAAAAAGAATGGCACAACTGTGGTCCATGGATTCCAAAGTGTTCACTTGTGGAAAGCAGGTGTTCTGAGTACCATTCAATTCAACTGAACATTTTTAGCAAACCAAATTCAACTTGCTTTTGTTTTATTATTTTAATTCTTCAAGATTAAGTTCTTTTAGTTAGTTTTTTCCCCCTCAAATGAGAGCCGAAATTTTTGTTTTGTGATTCTTTAGGGAGAGTCCAATTAAGGCAAACCCAAAATTAGGCACAAAAATGAATCCCATGGCCCAAATTAAATCATAAAAGTTAAAAGGGTTTAGATTACAAGTGAATATGTAATCTGAACCATTTAATTTTTATGGTTTAATCTGGACCATAGGGTTTACTTTGGAGCCTGATTTTGGGTTCATCTTAATAGTTCCCCCATGAGGAATATTATCTATTATTTGAACAAACTCATATTCTCTCATTTGAATTTTTCATTTGCATCACTCTCGTATTGAATTTCACACATGCATAATGTGTATCGCAAGGCAGATATGTAAAATATTCATTTGCATAATATATCAAATGGAATTGGACATATGCATAGTTTGTACCCCCAAAGACTAATAAAATGGCCTTCTCTAATTATATAGTTACTGTCATCACCAAAAAAAAAAAAAAAAAATCCATTTCAGTCCACTGCATTTTTGTCCCTTTCACTCTTAGCAAAAACATCATATGCCAAGTGAAATTTCAATCACCTGTGATGTGACAATTGGCATATATCTACAATGTTCACTGCTATCTTTCAGCTAACACAGAACTTACATCATCAAAATATAACACAAGACAGAAGGCCTTCATCAGACCGATGCATGAAACAATCCATTTTCTTCAATATAGGCATCAAAATGAATTAGCTTTCCCAGGGCTCCATGTACTCTTAGATACAACAAACATCATGTTGGTGCATATTTATTGCCCGTAATCTACTCAGAAGTGTGAGAAAACTTCTCGATGCCTTGAGCAAGTTCATAAGAATAGTATTACTATAAGATTGAGCATGTACAAATTTCATTACATGGACACTTCCCTAGACATAAATTTGGCACCATGACAATAGATATTCATAAATTTGTATTTCTAATTTTGGGATGAAAAAGAGCAACTTCCAATTGAAAATTGACTATATTGCGTTCAATTGACATGAGATAAATACATGCCAAGGAATTCAGCATTTTTCAATAAACAAAAGATGTAGGAATCTTAAATTTACCCAGATATAGCTTATACTACAAATAAACACAGCCTTCCTTATACATCTACAATTAAGTACACATGGATTAAGAACTTTGGAGGTCACATCGCTTGCAAAGGATAATTAATCTGCCTCAAATATATAACTCAGAGAAGTCTCCAATTTAATGCAGTACTTCATAAAAAACTAGGCACTATTTTTGAGATTAGGGTCATTTCACCTTCAAAATATGCCACTTAATCCCAATGAAGGAAGAGGATGAAAACATTTACATCTATCCACACAAAAGCAATCAAATAAGTAACAATGGAATAGAGTAAAAAATAAAAAAATAAAAAATAAAAAACTACGGTCGTGTCTAGTACTACTTCCATAAAATTTAATGCTTTACTGCACTTACTTTTCGGCACAGACAATAACATGTAACACTAACACAAAACAACGAACAACTCCAGGAAAAGTGAGGAAAATTACCAGACTGCTTCCGGTACATCTAGACAACTTTGAAGCATCCTGATATCTCTCTTCATCTATTGCTTTCTACAAAAAAAAACAAGAAATTTCAGCTCAGAAATGAAAAATGTGGGACATGAATGGCAACAAAGAAGCTACTGAACCAAGTCTCAATTTACGTTCAACTCAGTCATGATCTCAGCAACAGCGTCTTTTGAAGTGGCTTCTGAAATAGCGTATTTCAACTTCGTAGCTTCCTGAAAATCCTCCTTTTCAACTGCATCCTCGAGTTGAAACTGTAGAGAACACATCCAGTCTTATGACAAACCCAGGAAACTCACAAATTCATAAGAGTAGAAATGACAATAAACAGAAGACAGAAATGAGAATATGTTGAAACCTCTCAAAGTGGGAGGAAAAAACACGGATGAAGTGCAGCACAAATCCACTATGAATCAAAGAGAGGTGCTAAGTTTTTACAATGACTCCAATCCTAAACTCATAAAACACCAAAAATCCCTTAACTATCTTATTCTTGTAAGTGGCTACCGAATGCAAGTTCACATCAGTTAAATAGAATAACAAACCATTAAGAACTTAACCTGTATACCCAAATTCAATCAAAGTCAAACTCAAAAAACACTTTGGGTCAGTATCTGCAGGGCTATCTTTTGCCACCATAGACCTCAAAAAATGGGCCTCATCATGCTTCCACAAAATAATCAAGCCAGGGCTAAAACCAGGGCCTCAAACATGGAATTCAAGGCACACACAACATCCACCACAGCAAAGCAGGGAAAATAATGATACTGTAGTTCAACTTCTTTATTAACTCCTCTGTATTTGTGGTAGGAAGTGCATAATAAAAAGATCCACAATTTCTGTCACAAAGTCTATTCCCTAGGTCATTAATTACAGTCCATTTCCGTGCAGACTGCATATTGATTCAGTATACCTCATAGGGAATCTCTAAACTATTGTTTACATAAATGGCGATCCTAGTGCGACAGCAATGTGAATGAAAAAGATATGTTTAGTTCATTTTGATCAAGTCTAGAATAGGATAGTGCAGTTCTTCCAAAATCTTCCATCCTCTGCGAGATTGTGATCACAATATGATGTTTCACATGTAGTTGGCCTAGCTAGAATTCAAAATGTTGCTACACTAACAAGGTTTCCAAATAAAATCTTAAGAGGCTTGGTGGTGGCTTTTTGGTGGGAGGATTCAGAGAGGAACAAAAATACCAAACACAGTTTAAGTCAACAAGGTTTAGGTACAAAAAACTTAAAATGTGCAACTACCATATAGAAAGTCATGCATGGAGGCTTATCTCAGAGGGCTGGACTTGTTGGATACCATCGCTAAGTCACATACGAAATTCATGCATTAAAAACACTAAAGATGAGGCAAAGTGAAATAGTAAGGCAAGTCCGCCCAAAAGGGGGTATTGCAGTTGGTTAGGAAACTTAGGGCACATTAATTAGGTATCTAGTGGCGAGTTTGATTTCTGCACTGCAAAACCTTGTCTCTGCTGATCCCCTACTCTTGCAGGAGTGATCATGGAGTTGTTATAAACCCTTGCATAAGAAACTCTTTGTCATCAAAATTAGGGTAGTAGATGTCCAAATTTCTTATCAAGTCTCAACTCCCTCTACTTTTTGGGGGAGGGTTGGCCAACAAGGCTACACTTAGAAGGACCTTATATAACATACTTGTGCTCTTGATTCAACAATGGAGGCTTTCACAACAGGCATAAAGCAGAGAACTCTTTAATAAAATAACAAGGCGGGGCTTCAATTGTTAATTCTTCAGGAAAATGCCAGCACCAAAGAATGCACCAATATTCTCATTAGTTTCTACGTAATCATTGTCAAGGGTTTTTTAAACACTTCAATTACCTACCCCATTCATTTTTTTGGCAATGTCGAACTAAAACTTCAGAGCCCATTTTTAATGCCATGACCAACACATTTGAATTTTCAGGAAGTTTCAATTCATTAGAAGTTTTATTTGAGTTAATTCTACAACGAAGGAATTAATTTATGTCAATTTTCTGTATGTGGCCTCCTCCGGTCAAATTGGAGATCTCTTGTCATCAGATGACTCCAATGTAGCTTAAGAAGGTAACTATTTGACCTATACAAAACAGACCAAAACAGCAATTTTGGTGCTGGAAGTGCTCAAATTTCATCAGGAGCAACATGACTCAACTGATTATACAAGTTTTGAACAAAATTGAACTTTAGGAAGAATCAATCAATAAAATTTCCTAGTTTATCACCCCAAATTGGAGCAACTTTATGTATCTGACCTCCAAAGCGGAGGTCTGTTGGCGTCGGTGCCTCCGATATGGCTCAGGAAAATGCCTATTTTGCCTATCAACACTGACCACATCAGCAATTTTGGTGCCAAAAGTGCCCAAATTTCACTAGAGCAACACGAATAGATTATACAAGTTCAACACAAAATTAAAACTCTGCGACAAATCAAATTAATAAAAAAATATCGAGTTAACCACCCCAAATTGGAGCAACTTTATGTATCTGACTTCCGAAGTGGAGGTTTGTTGGCATAGGTGTCTCCAGTATAGCGAAGGAAAAGGCCAGAAACTGACCACATTGCCGATTTTGGTGCCGGAACTGCTCAAATTTCACTACAGCAACACGAATCAATTGATTAAACAAGTTTTCACAAAAATTTGAATCTTAACGAAAAAAATATTTCTAGTCCCTCCACCCCTCAAACCCCAAGCAAAAAAGAAACAATTAATGTCTATCGACCAAACAAACAGGTACGGAAAAACTAAGCAATCGGAACACAAAATCCCAAGCAAAATTTTCCACAATCCAGAAAATTTCAGGATGTTGACAAATAACGGTTACCTTAAGAACAGAAGCATAGCTCTCAGCCTGTTCAATTTCAGAGAAATGACGAGTCCATCGATTCCAATCCCACTCAGAGGCAGAGCTGATGATATTGCTGGTGTCATTGGCGTTGCTGCTGCTGCCGCTGCTAATACTACTGCTACTACAACAACGACAATAATACAAATTCGAGGCTTTATTATTCCGGTTGCATGATTTTCTATGCAAATCAAACTGATGAGGATTGAATCTGCTACAGCCAGGCTTGTTCTTCGCAGAGCGGCTTAATTGGGGCATCGGGACTGCGCAGTGCATTCCCCATGGACTCGCCACCACCATAGCTATCTTCTCCCTGTCTGTCCCTCGCCTTCCTCCCTCTCAATCCTCCTCCTCGTGAGGTTCCAGATCCAAATCAATCATCCAGAGTCTCCGCCTGCGTGTTCGTGAATTTGGGTTGGTGCGTTGTTTGCTTTCGATTTTTGAGCGGCGATTTTACATGTGGATAACGGATTTGGGGCTTTTATATTTTGACAGATATATCTCAACCATATCAATTATATATTAT
>JAODPA010049017.1:0-11640 GCA_025585075.1 Nepenthes mirabilis | reverse complement strand
GGTAAATAGCAAATTCTAAAATCCAATCCAAGTCCAAGTTCGAATCCGAGTCCAAATCTAAGGCCCGATCAGCTTATAATTTGGGGCAGAATTCGATAGTCGGATGATCCAATAGTATACGCAGAAGTCGAAGTAGTATCGTGATAGATAGTCTATGGGTTCGGATCAAAATATATAATCAAAATTATTTGTACGAGACATATAAAAGCACAACAGTTGGCAAAATCGGTGAATATCAAATTTAAGTCCAAAATCTAAATCCAAATCAAAGTCCAATACGAATCAATACAGAAATATAAATCATGTATCAAATTTGAGTTCCAATTATTTAAAGACTGACTTGAGGAAGGGGGTTACACCTAATTCTAGTAACCTTAGGCTAAATTAAATGTAAATTAGTCAAGTATGTATAGCCACCCATATACTCTATACCAATGGGTAAGGTTGATCATTATTATTTGTCATCCGTGACTTTGGGTGTAATCCTCAGACTTGTCAAATATATTAGAACGTCCGAATATATTATAAGGTAAAATCAAATCATTCAAATGGGAAGGGTCACACTACTTCAAGTCTTTCTTACGGGTGGAAAGGGATTCCAAATAAATCTCCCCGTTGAAAGTTGGTCAGAATATCCAATAATTCAAATCCAAATATAGTGGCTATAACCCAATACGTATATGTGATTGCACAACCTATGCAAAATTTCATTCTCATTTTCATACAAATATACTAATATAAAATTATATAGTATACAATAAATTTTTTAATCTTTTAGAAAAATATTAAATCTTCTAAAATCATAAAACCCAGTCTAGAAACATCCAAATCAGCAAATGAACTACATATGTATATCCAGAATGAACAAATCCTGTGTATAAAAGTATAAGTATGTTAGTAAAAATTTTAAATTGTGTCCAAAACATATCAGATATTAAATCAGACTAAGAAAATGGATTACAGATACATGTCTTGACTTCATACTTTGTAGATCTAAAGAAAAGATGTCCTGAAGTGCCCAAATGGCACGCTTTCTCTCCTACCAGCCCGCGGCCTTTTCTCTCTGCTGCCTCTCTCTCTTTGCTTTACGCCTCTGCCGCTCACTTTCTCTTCACGATTCTTTTCCGCCGATGGCACCTTGGCACTGGCATTGACGCTGACCACAGTGGCAGCATTGGACGACGGCGACAGCAGCGGACGGCGGCACATGCCTCAACATCGATGGCCTCCCTGGCCTCCACCAGTTGGCCAATCCTGAAATCTAATGCAGCTGACGTCGAAGGATGGCAAGTAGGCTCTGGCCTCGGATGGCTTCCTCCTCTTGGGCCTCAATTGGAACCGCATCTCTAATACCCTTCGGCGCATCGGAAGGAAGAGCAGGGAGCACTTCGACTGACGGCGCCCTAGCGTCACCCTTGGAGATGGCAACGTTTGGGGAGACTTCGAGGGTTGGCATCCAAGATGGCTTGCCAATGCTCCTCATCCGCTCCACCATCAAATGGCCCTCGATTGTGGAAGATGATGAGGAACACATAGATGGCTCAAATCGTCGTCAAGACAGATTGTCAGAAGGATCACTGATGACTAGGGTCCCGGCTTTCCTCTTCAGCTGTGTTGGTGGGGGAGTGGCAGCCTTGACCACCCTGATTAGAGAAGGTGGGCCTCAATGAGCGAGCGCGAGGGCCTTGGCAGACAAAAGGTAGTCCCTCTAGAACTCCTCCGTGGGCCTGGATCAACGCAGTCAATGAGGCTATGGACTCAACCTCCTCGCGTGAAAGCTTACTGAAGAAGGTAGCTAGCATGTTGCCACAAACCTTGGATATGAGCCAATCTTCAGAAATCTTCACAAAGTAGAATCTTTCCTTCTAGTTCTTGACGAAGTCAAGAATGGCCTTGCTAATGTGTAACTCGCGATGGGACAATGAAATCTAATTCCCGCTCTAAGCGGAAGATAACCTTTACCATTGTTGCTGTAAAGGGCCTCCCCCGATGACGAAGGAATAAGCCCAAGGAGCACAAGTACCAAATGGCATTCGGATGAAACCTTACTACAGGTACTCTGAGGGCCTCAAAAATGTCGAACAGCTCCCCAAGAATCGAGAGACAAAGCCCGCTATGCAGGAGAGCCTCGTATGTGGTGATGAATCTCTCCGGAGGGGAGCAGGCCCTATTGTGCTCTCCTAGCACCACATAAATGATGGATGTCGGGATATCATACTGGACATACAAAGCCTTGATATCGCCAGTGTCAAGAACGAAGCTGGTTGCGTCGACTCTGGGAGCCATGAAATCCGTGAAAATTTAAGTTGTAAAGGAGGAGGAGCAGAGACTAAGCACGTTTTGAACAAAGCCTCTCCTTTTATAATGATAGCCGCTGTAAGAATTCAAAAGGGTGTCTTGAAAATGCGCGCTCATGATGCTTGCCGCGCGTCAAAACCAGGGTATGTGCAATCATGCCAAATCGCCCGTCTCATTTAAGGGGAAGATACGACTGTTTTTCAGCGATAGCACGTGGCAGAAAACAACAGGTTGGCGGCAAAGATGCATAAGTTCCTAGGCCGCTAATCACAACTTCCTAAGTGCCCAGCTGGCGGCAGAGTAAGGCGATGTAGTAAAACCTTATGATTTGACATTCTAGCCCCTTTTCTCGAAACCGGTCAACTACCATGCCGGGTCCATCCTGCCCTCCGAATTTCAACCGTTTGGTCTACAAAGCTGGTCAACTATTATTTCGGCTCTGCCATGCACTTCAAATTTCAACCATTTGGCCTACAAAGTCGGTTAACTACCACTCCGACTTCGCCTTGCGCTCTGGATTTTAGCCGTTTGGTATATAAAGCTGGTCAACTACCACTCCGGCTTTGCCCCGCACTCTGAATTTTAGCTGTTTGGTATACAAAGCTGGTCAACTACCCCTCCGGCTCTACCTCGCACTCAGAATTTTAGCCATTTGGTCTACGAAATAGGTCAATTACCCCTCCGACTCCGCCCGCACTTCGGATATCATCCGTTTATCCTATAAAGCGGGCCAACTATCCACTCTACCGTTTTTTGACCAGATCACTTCCACTCTTGGTCCCAGCCATTCTGGCAATCTAGCCACCCAGCCCACCGGAGCAAAAAAAAGAGAGGATCACGACTGCAAAAGACTGAGAAGCGTCAGAAGTAGTATATGCAAAAACGATTGCTAATGTTTCTCATTAATCTACCCTTATAAGTTAGAAAGCCCTCAGAGGCCAATGTATAATGATGTAATAGTGATGAAAAAAGGGGGGAGGGGAGAAATACATAAGAAGGCATCCTGGCAGCAAAGGCTCTACTCCGTTTAAACAAACTCTCAAGCAGAAGAGCTACACACTAAGATGAAGTAAAAACTTGTCATAAGAAGGGGTGGCTGCCCCCAAGTGGCCGGAGAATAAGGAAGGCCCCGTGCCAGCTAGACAATGAGGCACTAGTGAGACAGGCAAGAGGTAACCAAAGCGGCCACCTACATGAAAAAAGGTGACCAAAACGGAATAGGGTTGCGTCCCAAGGTAACATCATCATAGAACACAAGCGGCCTCAGCTCTGAGTCAGTGGTCGGAACGCCAAGCCATGTGGCGATATCTAGCTCCCACATCATTTCATTGATTGAGGAAGGAGAAGATGCAGAGAAGTGGTGCCAGCCCTCAATTTGTAACACGTGGGGAAACTAATGGGTTGCTAAACCCCAAGGGACTGCCAACCTACCAAATTTGCAGAGAATCGAGGGACAGAGGAGTTATGCCAAAGAATAGTTAGAAGGAAAATTTTGGGAAGGCCTGAAAAGACAACACAACATGTTGCATTCCATTGTGAACATGCCGGAGGCTGAAAATTTGAACCCCCGACATGTTGGGCTAGTGGTGGAACAGCTGAAATGGGCCTAACAAAAAGGACGATCAACTCAATAGAAGTGCGGCCCACTAGCCTAGTGGACGGTCAACACCCGGATTGACCAGAGATAGCTTTCAGAAAGTCGGATACAGCCTAAATCGGATATGGCCCATGATCTCGTTCCCGTGCACAAGAGATTGCCTGTCTTAACTAGTTGTAATATGGAGTATCACCCCAGATCGCGATCTCCTCTGGAATGGAAATCCCCAACTCAACGTATATCTCACAATAGAAATCTGAATATTCACTGCATGCAGCATCTCTACGAAGAAGGAAAGAATCCTTCCTTCCGGTCATTGTTATCCTAAACAGCACTAGTATCTTCTCTCCAGATGGAAGGGAACCTCTCCAGGCAGTTGGCAACTAGCCTTGCTACCTAAGAAAGGGTGACGAGGTCGGGTGGCTATAAAAAGCCCTGTAGACACACTCCAGAGGCACGCTCACTTTAATGCTCAAACCGATACAAGCAACCCCACCTTCGAACAAATCAAACGCCATTCTCTTTCTCACTATTCGCTTTCCCTGAACCCAGTGGCTAGAAAAGCCGCTCCACGCAGCTTACCACCGAAAGCCGCTCTCCACGGGCTCACCATCACAAAAGCCACTCCACGACGAGTGCCCCCTCTAAGTCAAATTCATAAATTCCCTTCCCTGCACCATTCCTACAAAATTCCGTCTTTGCATTTTTCATTTTGAAAGAATGATAACTGATTTGAACATTAAAGGATAAAGCGGGGATCGAATCCCTCCATTTTTTTCTGGTTTTTCGTCTTTGGTTGTGGTGTGTAGGATCCAAGCCAAGCAAGCAGAGAACAGGACCCACGTCAGCACAAACCCGAGACCTAGTTGAATCCAAATCCATCAAAGACTCGGACATGGGATGCATTAGGTCTGAATACTAAAGTCCACTCTAAAGTCCATGTTCAAATCTTCGGCAATGTCCAATAAAAATGGATCATGAATTTGAGCTCCTTTGATTTTCTTTAAAATCGCTAGTTGCACTTAGAAATAAGATAATATCATTCGATTATCTTGGATGTGCCTTTTAATATCACATTACTTCAGGCATTCCAATATCTCCATCTCTTTAATCCTCAAATAAACCACAAAGCTTGTCGTACGTTAACTCAAAGTATTTGTCACAATATTGGCCTTTCCCAATTAATGCTAAATCTTATAATCATAATCTTTTAAGAAGTCCATCCATCTCCTCTGTCTCATGTTTAGTTTCTTTTGAAAGAAAAAATAGTTGACATTCTTGTAATCTGAATACACTAAAAATTTCTTTCCATATAAATAACGTCTTTAAATTTTTAGCGCAAAGATCACCGCTGCCAATTGTAGATCATGTATTAGATAATTTCTTTCATACATCTATAATTGTCGCGATTCATATACAATCACTTTCCCATGTTATATCAGAATATACCCAAATCCAATTTTAGATGCATCACAATAGACTATAAATCCTCTAGATCCTTTGGAAATTATCAAAATCGAGATTGTCATTAGACGATTCGTCAATTCTTTGAAACTCTTTTCGCAATCCTCTATCCAATTAAAATTGACTTCTTTCCGCATTAATCGGGTTAGTGGCTTGGTACTTCTGTAAAAATTCTTCATAAATAATTGATAATAACCCACAATTTCTAAAAAGTTCATAACTTTGGTCACCATTGTCAGTCGATTTCAAATAATTACAACTTTTATTTTCTTAAAATCAACTAAAATTCTTCCTTTTAAAATGACATGACTCCAAAATATAATTTTTTCAACCCAAAATTTATACTTCTTCAACTTGGTATTCAAACTCCTTTTCTGAAGCGTTTGAAGTGCAATCTTCAAGTACATTTTGTACTTCGTAACTTCTCAAGTATATTAATATATCATCAATAAACATAATGCTAATATCTTGTTTGGAAAGTCATCTTTGCCACATTTTTCTTCTTGATCCTCAATTATTAATACCCTAAACAAAGATCAATTTTTTAAAATACTTAGGCCCCTTGCAATTAATCAAATAAATTAGCAATCCTTGATAATGGGTACTTATTTTTAATAGTGATCTTATTCAACTCCTGATAATACATACACAATTACATAGACCCATCATTATTCTTCATAAATAGCACTGGAGAACCCAATGAAGACACGCTTGACCGGATGAAACAATTTTTTAGCAACTTTTACAATTGTTACGTTAATTCTTTAAACTCCGATAGTGTTATTCTATACGGGGTCTTTAATATAGGTGCCACTCCAGGTATCATCTCGATTTCAAACTCAATTTCTCAGTTCAACGGAAGTCCAAGAAAATCTTCTAGAAAAATATCTTTAAATTCACACACTGTTAGTATATCTTTCATTGGAATATTATGACTCCCAATCACACTCATATAAGTTAAATAGGCTCGAGAAGCACTCTCCATCAAATGGAAAGAATGTATTGTTGAAATCATGTTTGGGGATTATTTATACATTACTCCTTAAAAATAGAATGATTCACACCCCGAAATTATAAAATATACCCTCTTATGAAAATAATTTACGCTAGCATGATAACTAACTAACCAAACCATACTTAAAATTATATCAAAGTCATGTATGTCTAACAATATCGAATCTACTTTCAACTCCAACCCATTAATCTAAACAACGTATCTAAATTAAACAATATTTGTAACCAAGGACGATCCCATAGGTGTTGACACTATAATGTAAAATTCATAATCATTAGGGGTGACAAGAAATAACGAACAAACTTAGGAAATATACATGAATGTGTCAAGCTCAAATCAAAAAACACATGAGTTAAAATTTTAAAAATCGTAAGTCTACCTTCAACACTGTGAGCGACATATCTACATCTTGGCCTATCACTACGAGCGGCCTTCCTGAAGCACTTAGCTTTCTTGCCATTTGCCTTGAGGGATGTGAGCAGTCCTTGATCATATATCTGGGTTGGTCGCAATTAAAACATACTCCCCAAGATCTTATAGCACAGTCTTCCTCCATGAGATTTTTCACAATAAGGGCACACAGGTATTGATTGTTGAGGGCCTGGCTCACCTTGGATTCAGCTTCTCTCTTCCCTTTGTCCGTCAGTTTTAATCTCTTATGGGGTCTTTGAACTTTGGCCTCCTTTGTTGGCCGACTTCTTCTTCAAAAAGTTTTACCTTTCTAGCTATGGTTCAAACAGGACAGCATGATCAAGCACATTTTCATAGGTCCTCAATTTCAATGTCACGGCCTATTTTTGGATAGCAACATTTAATCCTTGTAAAAAATTTTTTACCTTCATTGCCTTATCATGAACCATGTAAGGGTATAGCGGGATAGCTCAATGAACTTGGTATCATACTCTCCCATAGTTCGGTTCCCTTGCCGCAAGTGGGCAAATTCATCTTCATTTTATTTCCTTAAGCTCCTTAGGAAATGCTTGTCCATAAAAACCTTTACAAACATATCCTAAAAAATCTTTTCATTCTCCAATGCCATGGCTCACTGTTTCATTGACCATCAATGGTGAGCTTCTCTCTCCAACTTGTAGGAGGTAGATATCACCTTGTTTTCCTTCGGGTAGCGAATTACAGCAAAAACCTTCTCGATCCACTGGATCCAAATCTCAGCTTTGGTGGGATTCGGATCGCCCATAAATTTTGATACCCTTTCATTGGTGAAACAATCATTTGCCGTTGTCCCTAGATTAGCCAAAAAAGTGAATGCAAATTAAAACAGATTAGAAATATCTCAAACCTATGAAACTTGCCAAGTCCTCTATTTCCAATAACAAGGCAGCTCAATGGAATATTATTGGTTAACATATTTTCTCATGAAGATCTCCCTAGTAGATCATCATTATCACATTGACCTGTTTACTTATAGATGACTCTTTAGATTATAATAACATGAGACATTTTCAATATATATATACACATGTACTCGAAAAAGATATATATAATCTTATGCCTCCAGTTTAGCAGTCACATTCACAACTTCATGATGTCACCATTTGTGAAGTCAAACATAGGGATGAAAGCTGTTGACGTGGAAGTTACAAATGAATAGAGCATCTACCATTACCAACAAATAGAGAAAAGACAAGTAATTCAAGACAAAGCTGTATTTGAGAATTCTATTTTTTTCTAGAGGCTTTTTCTTTTTAAAAAACTTGAAGGATGAAATTCGGTGGTAGCGGGTAACCTTGAAGTTGAGGACATATGGAGACGTGATGGACCGAGCTTTTTTATTCAAAAAGGATTTGGAAAGAAAGTAGTTCTTTGAGAAGAAGACCGCTAGCCATGGAGGGCAAAGTTCCGATTAAAATTTGGAAACAAGAGGATCCCATAAGAAGTCAAAGCCGATGAAGAAAGGGAAGAAATGAGCTGAAATCCATGGTGTACCAAGCCCACTATCAGTAACACCTATAGGTTCTCATTGTGAAAAATCTCATGGAGGGAGTCTATGCTATAAAATTTTGGGAGCTTGCTTCAATTGTGGTCATCTCGGCTATATATCAATGATTGCCTTCATCCTTTGAGTCCAATGATGAGGAAGCCAAGTGCTTTGGGTCGAGCTTTCATGGTAACAGTACAAGATGTGGATGCGTCACCTACAAGGGTGGAAGGTAAACTTACTATCTTAGCATTTCAACACATGTACTTTTGGATTCGTAGTCTATGCATTTATTTATATCTCCTTAGTTTGTACAATATTTGATGTCACCCCTAAGGATCATAGACTTTAAATTAGTTGTGTCAATACCTACATGATCTTCTTTAATTACGGATATTGTGTACCAAGGTGTGTTGTTTGAGTTAATAGGTCAGAATTAGTGGTGGATTTGATTCTATCAGACATGCATAATTTTGATATAATTTTAGGTATAGATTGGTTAACAAATTATTATGATTATATCAATTGTTTCCATAAGATAGTATATTTTGCTATTCCGAAGTGTGGACCATTTTATTTTTAAGGTGTAATGAAAAAACAGTTCTCCTACATGATTTTGGCTTTACATGTTTGTCATTTGATAGAAAGTGGTTATCAGGTCTATTTGGCTTATGCAAGTACAATTAAGAGTCATAATATTTCAACAAGTGACATTCCGGTGGTATGCGAGTTTGAGGACGTTTTTTTAGAAGACTTATTGGGACTACCGCTAAATCGGAAGATTAAATTCAAGATTGAGACCGTGCTTGAAACAGTATCGATATCAAAGACACTTTATTGAATGGAACCATCAGAGTTTAAAGAATTAAAACAACAATTACAAAAGCTATTGGAAAAAGATTTTATCTGGCCAAGTGTGTCTTCATGGGATACCCCAATATTGTTTGTGAAGAAGAATGATGGATCCATATGATTGTGCATTGAGTACCGAGAATTGAATAAGATCACCATCATGAACAATATTTGTTGCCAAGGATCGATAATTTATTTAATCAATTATAAGAGGCCCAAGTATTTTTAAAGATTGATCTTCGTTTAAGATATCACCAACTGAGGATTATGAAAGAAGATGTGGTGAAGAAGGCCTTCTGAACGAGGTATGGATATTATAAGTTTCTAGTTATACCGTTTGGATTAACTAATGACCCTGCAACATTTATGGATCTGATGAACCGGGTATTTCACTCATATTTAGACAAATTCATAGTGGTGTCGACTGACAATATCATGGTTTATTCAAGGAGCTATGATGAGTATGAGATGCACTTGAGGATTGTGCTTCAGGCACTTCGAAAAAGGAAATTATATGCTAAGTTGAAGAAATATGAATTTTGGCTTGAAGAAGTCATATTTTTGTATCATGATATCTCAAAAGGAGGCATTTTGATTGATCCTAAAAAGATCAAAGTAGTGATCAATTGGAGTCAACCGACAAAGGTGATCGAATTCAGGAGTTTCTTGAGAATGGTAGGCTATCACCGAAGGTTTGTGGAGAATTTTTCTAAACTTTTCATGCTGTTGACCCGATTAATGAGGGAGGAAGTTAAGTTTGTTTGGAGGGAGGAAGCAGAATTGTTGCGGTTGGAGCTTGTATGGTTATTCGATTGGTGGGCTGGCATGAAGGTTTATGCTAGTTTCGAATAATTACCATTTTGGTTAGCATATATTTTCATTAGTATGACTAATGGGGCATCGTTAACTCAAAATTTGTTCTCAGGTAATTCATTCATTCTCTGACATTTACAACCATAGTGTTTGACTTGTTAGAACTTTGGTTCCCACAGGTTGAGCTGCATGTTGATCCTGAGACTTTTCATTTAATGGGTAATCTGCTAGTTTTGTTCAGATAGCTACATTGATTTTTCTATCATTTCTCTCTGTAGTTTGTGCTATTCAGAGTAAGGCACTGACCATAAGATTTGTAGATCAGCCATGAGTGTCTTTTATGTGATTTTTTTTTAATTTTTGAAAACTTTCAGGTAATGAACATGCGCTTCTCATTTCTAACCACAGAAGCGGCATAGATTGGCTTGTTGGATGGGTTTTATCTCAGGTGTTTATATAGAAAAGCAGCTGTATTGTATCCTTTTTTCTGTTTGATAGTTGCCTTGATTTCTGTTTGGACTTTGGTTATCCAAATGTGTCTTGGAAATCTCTCCCATGAAGAAATTTCGGTCAACTAAAATGTTGACCGGATGGACGGTCAACTAAATATTGACCGGCTCATTAAGGCATTTCAAAGCGCCTGATTTCATTAAAGGGGAGTTGGTTGACCTACTTATTTAGGTAACCTTGGGAACCCAAAGACCTTCAGCTGTTGCAGGCATGCGCCGTTTACTGCTAGACTATTACATGCCTCTTGGGAACCATGCACCTACCAATGATGAACGTGCTGGCTTGACGGCTGATATTTTATTGTATATGCTTATATATATGTGTGTAAGTGTGCATGTTAAATATGTGAGACAGTGAGATAAAAGAAGAACAGAGTGTGTGAGAGTAAGAAAGGAAAGACAGAAGGAGAGGAAGAAGGTTCGACTGAGTGTGTACTTTTCCGCCTTGCTGTTTTTGTAATCTTCTTCACAAACATAGTGCAATTTTTCGGACTCATCGTCCCGTGGTTTTTCCCTTGATTCATAAGGGTTTTCCACGTAAATATTGTTTGTCATTTATCTTTCTATCCTTCTCTTCGATCCTTTGTACTTGTGTCGGTAGGCCGCCCCATTTCCGGCCAACAATGTGAACCTGCATTTTCTGGCTAGCGTGAAGTAATTTTAATTTTCTCTACTAAAGACAATGTTGTTTCCTCCTATTTAGCTATCCAGAAAATTTGGTCAGATGCTTGTGACATGTTCTTCTTCATGTGATCCAAGTTTTGACAAATCTTGTCTTCAAATTAATTCCACCATTTGACATGTTAAAGTCTAGCATTTCCTGAAGCTACGATTGCAATTAGTAAGCATATGGACCATATTGCCGTCATTCATAGTTTAACAAAACTTGATTGATTATAGAATATGTGTTTGTTGTTTTCATGTTCATCTTCCTCATTGATTTCTGATTGATGAATTAAAAAAAAAAATCTTTCATTTAGTGATCTAAGTTTTGGTGAATCTTAGCTCAAACTTTATTCTTGTTGCGTTCTGCTTCCACGGGGACTGCTATGGAAGAGAGATGCAGGAGGTGAGGGCCACCCAACCAGATGACCTGCTATGGCCGAGAGATGCAGAGGGTGTTGACGACCCAGCCGGATCTCTCGGGGAGGCTCGT
>JAODPA010049006.1:0-11642 GCA_025585075.1 Nepenthes mirabilis | reverse complement strand
CCTCTTTTCCCAGCGCACTCTCCATTCTCCCTCCTCTACAGATCTCCCCTTCCGTTACAAGTTCCTCATCATCGCCGGCGACTACATGGAAAACGTATCAAGCTCCTATTGTTTGCCCCCCGGCAGGCGCCGGTTTAACTACACAGCCAATAGAAAAATGATAAATTATTTTCTTACCGTAAGATAGCGCCATTGTTGAGGAATATTGCTATCAAAAAAGAATACTATTGTGAATAACAGTAAACATTTACTATTTGCGATTGCTTTATGTGATATTTTGAAGTTTTCTTACACATGCCATTTTCTTATAACAGTAGAGAGAGAGCGGGGGGGGGGGGGGGGGGATCCTTTTATTGCCTTTAGTATTTGAGATCTGGAAACGGAGAACACGACTATTTCAGGCTTCGCTGCTCTGCCTCAGCCTCTGTAGTTGGCGATGCAGCCATGCCATTTTCCACAAACGACGGAGCAGCTTGGAATCTCGACCTAGCCCTATTTATATACTGGGAAAACTTATCGTTCGAACCATCTTGTCCCAGAATACTCTTATCAACTCCCACAGTTGAAGCCGCCCTAATCTTCGACCCTGCACGGTCAATATATTCCGAGAACTTGACTTCCATAGCCTCCACACCTATTTCGTGGCCTTTGGGTTTGGAGTGGACCTTATTATTGAAGGCGGCTGCAACCTCTTTAGTTTCCTTCCCTGGTATCGGCACAAAGATCACCGAGTCATCCGTTCCGTAGGGTTCCATCTTTGCAGCAGCATTTGGCTTTTCTTTGCCATTTGATGCAGCAGAGGTATCGAGTATGATGGGAGTCATGTTGGAATCTCTCTTACCAGCAGCAACACCAGCACTTTTCGCATCATCTGGCTGCATCGAGGTGCAGGAAAAGGTTTTATGGGCGGGACTAGTCGAAATTGCACTCCAGAAGACACCCATTTGTTTAGAAAGTTAAGGAGGTGAAGGCACCTAGCTGGGCTTGAGGTTGCTGCACTGCACGGAGCGTCTGGAAGGATTCACTCCCGACAGTGTTTTAAAGGCAATTTCATCATTGGGAAGTTATTCTGAATTAGCCGGGGGTGGAAGACAGCTCAGGTAGCATATTTGTGGGAGAAATATTTTGGAATTCCTTGGATTGATGAGTCACATCAATCCGCATATCTATTTTTATATGAGTTTAATAATATAGACGGATATATAGGGTACCATATCACCTGCAAATACTCCAAAAATGTTCAAAAGATGTCTGAAAGTATTCATCAGACGCCCTTAAGACACCACCATAGAGTCATCTATTCATCAATTCCTGCTAGTACGAACGGTAGCATGGGAAGCTATATCACCTGGGGATATTTTAAGAATATTCGAAATTTGTTCTCCACTGCCACCCAATAATGTTCAAAACAGGGACACATGAGGAGAGAGAACTTTGGCAGAGTTTTCAAAAGGAGTTATTGGGGATCAGATCCTCCCTTCCATTGGACTTTTTGTTACTTTCTTGTCCCGTTCAAACAAAACGAGTGGAATCAGGATATAATTTTTTATCAAAAAAAATCTTAAATCGATCCAACCGAACCATTTGCCACACACATGAATTAGAAAAGGAAATCTCACTCCTCTCTGGCTCTCATCATATTACAATCCAGCAAGGCTTTCGAAAACAAACGACTTGCAAACTATAGATAAAAACTCCCGAAGGAAAGTACAATCAGACGAGTGCATACCTATTGAGTCTGACAAGCCATAACATTATTATTGTTGAATTTTGAGTCATCACCTTCTGAATTCCACGTTCAATAAATGAATCATGTAGATGCACACTCGATTTTAGTGCAAAGATTTGTCAGAGTTATGGATTAAAGTGGCACAATAGATTGACGCCTAACGGGCACATATGGAGGAACTCATGCCAGGGCAATAGTGTTGGTCACGCCTAAGCCACCCCTGAGGCAACACACGTGTGCAAATTTTGGTGGGAGCCCAAAGGCAGTTTTCCTTTAACATTCTAACTCCAAATTTGGAGTTTGAATGCCGCTAGTGTTTGAGCTGGCATTCGAATGCTATTTCGGAGTACAAAAATTTTATGCAATTTTTACATTAAAAAGGAGAGATCATTTGAGAGAGGAGATAAGAGTAGGAAGACATTCAACATTTAATCGATATCCGATTCGAGTTCCATTCTTCGCCAAACACGAATAAATTGCTTTAGTTTTATTTTTAGGAAGTATTATTGTTTGATTACTACTTTTCTCTGCATGTTTTTCTTTAATGAGTTGCAAGACGTATTGAGATTTTTATTTAACCATTATTTATTTGAATTATATTGAAGGGTTCTCGGAGAAGATTATATCAGTAACTGAACATTTTTGTAATTAAGAAGGATTTTCTATATTAAATATTATTATGAAATTTGTATGTTCAGTTGTGAATTTTTTTCTTTATACTCTCATAGTGCTTAGTGGCCATTAATTGATAAAGGGACTCGAGTTCGTTTCCACTGTGCTAGTTGTATACATGTTCCTAGGAAATTTCATCAAGTGGTATTAGAAAGTATTTTTTTCCGGTGTGTGAAATTACAATTTGATGGCATAGACCTCAAAGGACTTGTTATTCTATATCGAGCAATTTAGCAGGTAAAATAAATTTTTTTTGGTAAGAAAGAATGATAAATATTTTGACATGGGAGGAAAGGACAAAACACTAAGAAAGAAGAACAAGCCACAGATGTGGAGTAATAATATATGAGAGATTTAGCTAATTGCACAATCAAACTATATTTTACGGATAATACTTTTCATGATGCTATTGGTTTGTTGAATCTAACAAAAGTTTGGATGAAACTTGAGTGCCAATATAAGTCCAAGTCATTGACAATAAGATTGCATGTAAATAAGCAATTCTATGACCTCCGATTGTTGAAAGAAAAAAATTACGATAAACATTTGAACGAATTTAGTTAGATTTTAACATAAATGTCCTCAAATGATGAGAAGATTAAAGAAAATGACAAGGCATTGATATTGCTTGCTTTATTACTGATCTCGTACAATTATGTTGCCAGAGCGATACTATTCGAGATGCACTCATCCCTGATGATATCAACGCTTCCTTACTTATGAATGAGTCTAGACGAAGGAAAGTGATTATATTTCGAGAGAGCTGAGTGCCTTAGTGTCAACTAGCAGTCAAGGGCATAGAAGATTAAGGAAGAGAGGTCACAGGTCAAAGAAGAGCAACAACCGATCCAAGCTCAATAACATTGAACGCTTTTGTTGTAGTAAGAAGAACCACATGAAACAAGATAACTTTAAGTGAACAATAACGAGAAGAAAGAGAGGAGAGATCATGACGACAATTATTGAGCTTTTGTCACTACCTATGGAGATTTTCATGCTGTCAATGCAGGGAAGATATGGAGTTTCATGGGCCATGAGATGAGTTGGTTAATGGATAATAAATCTTCATATAATGCAATATTAAAGAAGTCCCTTTTTACCTCCTATGTATTTGGGGATATTGAAGATAGAAAATGATAGCTTGTCGAGGGTAGTAGCCATCAAGAATGTTAACTTGTGGACAATCAAAGAGACGAAACTCATGTTGAGGGGCATGTGACATACTTTGGACGTGAGGATGAACTTGATTTTAATTAAAAAGCTTGATGATGAAGACTTATGCATGACATTCAACAAAGGCCAATAAAAACTTACCAAAGGCTCTGCAGCTATAGTAGCATTCGAGTTGTTGCTTGACGGAAGTTTCGGTTGCCAAGGGCAACACTAAAGTGACTTGTGGGAGGCTTTGTCAAGATAGCAGGAGAAGGTCGAAGAGAAAACCTACTGATGTGAAGATGTCGAAAGAGTGGTAGTACTCTTGGTATATTGGTGGAGCAAAAAAAGGCGTCGTTCAAACTTGAGGCAGACATCAAAATACTCATGGATAAGTTGTGAAAAGGGAAGAGATGACGATTGCTAGAAAGGTTAGGGATCCCCCAAAAAGGTTGTGAGGAAAAAGTTGTTGGGTTTTGATCACTTAATTGTGAGTTCTACGTCCAATAGATATGTCATCTGGAGATTTGCTTAGCTTTGGTGTGAAGATTTGTCTAAGTAAAGGGTTGGAGTGACACATGAGATCAATGTGGAACGAACACACAAGGGGGAGCTCATGAATGGGTAACAGTGGAGGTGGCATACATGCATTAATTTCCATGGGAGCAAAGACAATTTTTATCTTTGGTGTTCAAATACTAGCCCTAGGTACAAAAATTGTGTGCGATTTTTAGATCAAAAAGGAGAGATCATTTGACACAAGGGACGCCGTACGAAGAGAAAAGAGAGGATGATATTTAATATCTGATTGAAGTTTGATTTGAATTCCATTTTTCTTCAAACTTAATACATTGCTCTAATTTTGTTTTTAGGATATATTATCGCTTGGTTGGTTATTTTTTTAGTGTATTCTTCTCTAGTGGATTATAAGGTATGTTGAAGATTGTATTTAATTATTATTTAATCGGGTTGTGATGATGAGTTCTTGAAGAGGGTTATATTTATAACTGAACACTTTTATAATAGATTTCTTCAGAAATTGCTTGTGATTTTTCTCTTAGTTAAGAAGAAATTTCCATGATAAATACTGTTATACAACTTGTGTGCTTGATTGTGTATTTCTATTCATGGTGCTCTCAAGGTGTTTGGCAGCCGATGATTGACAGAGGGATTTGGGTTTATTTTTGCTACATCGGTGTTGTGCGTGTTTTCTAAATCCCGTTATTGATAATATGAACAAAGCAGAAATATCTGGATGCAAAAGCATCAACATTAGATAATCATGAAAATGGGCAAAAATTATCAAAACTTGATCCTTTCTGGCAATTCATTTATAATTATTCCAGAGGCCAGGGCATTTAGGTAAAGAGCTTAACAAGAAGAATTTCTATGGATTATAGTCAAGAAAGCTTTATAGAGATTATAGTGTGTAGCATGCATACAGACATACATAGAAAAACAAAAATGAACTGAGAGAAACTTGACATTGGATTACCAGAAATTTACAATTGGGTCTGTAACAATACATCATTCAGCCCAAATTCAGTGACGAAACGTTCTGATTATCTGCTCAATCCTTCGGCGGCAAAGAGGGCAATTGGCCAAATGTGAACAGCAAGATGTGCAACAGCACATATGACCACATCTACAAATCATGACAAGTCGTTTGTTAAAGGTTTGGGCAGAAACTAGCAACACTGTCAACTGCAGACATTTTTCATTGGAAGATGTCCGCATGTCAATTATAAAAAATTAAACCACTGCTTAGTAGAGACCAAAAGAAAGCGGTTCCACCAGATAAGGCAAATACTTCAAATGCTACTTCAGACAAAACAGAAGATACATTGTGTATATATCAGGGTACTGCTACAGACCATGACATGACACCAAGAGCATTAAACCCCTGACCACAGTTTAGATCCTATTTTATGACATTCAGAAACATATAAATCAAAACTATCAGCTTTCCACTTTTACCCCCTAAGACCCCTCCCTGCATCAACCCCCCCTCCCCGGGGGCAAAAAAAGNCCTATTTAAAGCCTAAAGAATGCATGTAAAAGGAAAAATAAAAGACATCTAGGAAACCACAAATTCCAATCCTAAACAACTTAAAATCATACCTGCAATATTACTGGACTATCCTAGCAATATAAATATAAAAACAAACAACATATTCCTAAAAATCTAGAATAGTGAAATAATCTTTTATAATAATATGTTAAGATTATTATGTTCACGCCTAAAGATGGGAATTTTCTGTTAATTCCTTTCTATATCACTTTACTTTCCCTCCTCCCTCACAGTCTCTCCTTTCATCCTGAATTATCTGTCCCTTATCTTTCTTTCTTCTACTCCTACATCAAATATGCCCAGCAGTAATGGAATTACAGCACTTCTTTGTATGTTCTTCCTGATGCTAAGTCCCAACTCTCCATCTTAACATTCAAATCAATAAAAATGTTTGCTTTCCTCAATCATGCCTTCCAATTCTTTAAAACAGAAATTACAGTGAAATAACGCAAAGAGCAAATCAAAATCCTCTTCTTGCCAAAAAAACAGAAGGAAAATTTAGTGTAGAGCTTACGGGACAAAAACAGCATTATACTCCTGCTCAAGGCAGATGACACAGAGATCTGGCATTAGACGGTCTCTCTTAGTGCTTTCTGACTCATTCTCAACTTTTCTGTTTGAACCTGAACCAAAAAACAGCAGACCTTTTAGGGGTAAATAATAAAGCCATTCAATCATAAACAATGCAAAGTCCTCAACAGAATTACCATCATCTTCCTGACTAGATCTTTTTGCTGCAGCAGCCAGAACCCTTCATTGACAAAATGCACAAGCTGAGTAGACAAATCTTAATCTTTTTCTTTTTCTTTTCTTTTTCCTATTTTCAGAGAAGATTCACTTGTCAAAGCAGAAATTAATAACGACATTGGAGCTCCAATGTCAAACACAAGTTATAGTTAACAACAGTCATTCTTCTACAGTAAGATGTGGAAAAAGTGAGTACAAGCCCTAGTTGAAATGATATAAGTATTAGCTTTAACACAAATTCAAAGAACAAGCATGAGTCATTTTGGATACACTATCAGACCTAGACCATGACATCTGTTCTATGGTGCAACAAACGACCAGAACATGTCACCCACTTCTTTAAAGTGCTGACATTGCATCAAAGGCAAAAACATTAAAAAAATTGCAGTCATAAAAAGGCAGAATGATAACCAGATTGGTACTAGAAAATCCTAAAACATGGCACACAAATTTCTGAATGTGAAATGTGCATCCTGTTAAATTGAAATGCAAGAGAAAACAATTAGGCTGTGAAGCAGATCCTTCATATTCCGTACCACATTTTCTATGAACCGGTGTTACTGCAGATTATTACAGTGATAAGAGGATCAAAATCACAACCACTTATCATGATAACAGGCAACAGTGATGTTTTTCAAATGAAATTCATATCAATGAAAAATTGGCTATATCAATCCCCTGTCCCAGCGTCATCTATCGATTTGTGTGTGGTTGTCTCTCTCTGTGTAGGTTTGTGAGGTTGGGTGATGCGGACATAATGGATGAAAAAATTTGATTTTAATTTCAAATTAGATTTGATTTTATTTCCAATTAGAAGATATTTGATTTGATTTACCATTTAATTTTATATTCAAATTAGTAGAATTTGATTTGATTGATTTATTTATTTTATGAATTAAATGAAATTTGAGTGATTGTGATTTTCTTCCTCTCCCTCTTGGTCTCTACCTCTCCCTTTTGGTCTCTACTTTTCCCTCTCCTGATATCTACTTCTCTTTTCTTTGGTCCTCCTCCTATTTCTCCCCCTCCTCTCAATTTCTTCTCCTCCCCTCCCCTACTTTCTCCCCCCTTCCCTGCATCATTGGCTGAAGCATGTGTGCAGTTGTGTTGGTGCAAGAAAAGGGAATGAAGTAGGAAAAAAAAAAGGCATACTCATATAATTAGAATCATGCTCACTTTGTTACATTCTACAGAATCATCAGGTCACAATCTGCATTGCATTTTTTGTCCTCAGATGTGAGTTTATTGTGGTCCTTATCATTGTCATTTTCCTTATATTGGACAAGTAATTCAAACATTCATTTGTTAGTTTGTACCAACAAAAAAAAGCCAGATCCATACCTTTTCTGCAATTCCCAACGCCGCCTCCTTTCCAACATAAATCCAACAACATGCTTTGTTATCAGATAGACACCAAATAAGGAAAATCCCAGGGAGGCATACTTATACAACCTGATGGAGATTATGGACATTATATGGTAGAAGAGAGAATATGAGGAGAAAACAGAGCAAAGAAATGTTACTCCCAAAACACCCGCCCACGAATTTAAGAAAATACCTAGCCCATTTTCCCAAATTTGCAATAAGCTGATCAAGGGTATTCTGAGATACATAAAATGGCCCTTTGTGAGGTCGCTGAATCCGCATTGTTCCCACATCATCTTTAACAGCCTGCAAAAACGGGCAGGTGAACATGAAGCATAAGCCTTGAGTGATATGCATCCAGGCATCTTTAAAGAGAACACATAAATCACAAAGGAACAGTAAAGAGAACAATTTTGCACTTGGTTCACTGAGATAAGGTGAAAAATCATACACCTCATTGTATATTGACCCTTTTTGATAGATAAATAAGATTATGAGAAACTTTCAATACATTTATGCCCAATTTTATATAGTTTATTAGCTACAAAATATATAAACAGTGCTTCAAATATACAACTTATAAAAGAGATTATATTCTTATCATAAAATCATTCATAAGTTTTGCAGAATTTTACCTATCTTCTACAGTGAGTATGCATTGTAATTTTGTAGATTTTCATTATCTTTTTTTTTTTTTAGATTTTCGTAGGGGCATATTGTAGCAGACTATTATTTAGCAGATTTTAGAATGATTAGCGATTTGGGAAGTTGTCTTTCAATATACTTAGGTTTCCTAATTTAATTTCCCTACCTCATATGTTATTGGCCCATATAAAGGCCTTTTAAACTTCATATTATCTATCTTTTTCATCCTTTGTCTGATTTGAAAGCATAAACTCATGATTTTGGAAATGACTCTCACATATAAACCATAAATGACCATGTAAATCCTACTTTGTTTCCTACAACATTTTTGGTATCAGCAAGGATTTTCCATGATGTTTTCACAACATGTGCAGTCCTACAATCATGGGGAGTTGAAATATCAGAACCTGAAGTACAGAATTTGAGACTATTGAGCATGGCAACAACATTTGGATGAGATTGCATGATAGAACTGGGTAACATGTCTATTCCTACTCCCCTCCCCCCATAAAAAGCATGTCTGTTCCTGATAATGCTTCCAAATTTGAGGAACACGCTGAAAGAAGTGGAGGCACTGAATGTGAAATGACGAAGATAGCTCAATCCAAGGAGAGATTAAAGCCAGAAATTCAAAAAAGAGTAATTGGTATTCACTTTTCCTGCTTCAAAAAAGAATAGCTGGAATAGATGTTGCATTACAACTCCCTTTTTTTGGTGTAAATGGTTAACCTTAGAGTTGTTTTCCATCTCATAGGCACTTCACCAAGGTGATCTCACTTTACATTGCCTTTCATAACATAAATGGATGTATTCAGAAATACAAAGGGAACCCATCCATATGCAAATATGAACATTCCATCATAACTCAAAGATGTTAATGTTCACAAGAAATCATATAACCAAGCATAGTTCAGAAATATCATAAAATAATGCATATTTTAATTTCAATAAGTTAAACAAAATTTAGTAATTATTCAATAAAGTTCTCCCATGAAGTCATATATATCATGCTTATCAATCACACAAGTTGTCTCAATGTCAGATTAGTAAGAAGGTGGCTTCTATATTATAATGTCAATAGGCATCTGAATTAAGGTTTCCTTGGGATTCAGTCTTTCTATATCAGAAAGAAAAATGCAAGAGGCATGAACTCATAGTTATTCATACCTCACCTATGACAGTCAAGGGTGTCCCAGTTGGAAGAACTCGTTCAATACGCTTGACTCCAAGCATCTAAAAAGCACTCCTGCCATTAGTAAAGACTAAACCAACAATATTTCTTGACGTCCTTGATCTAGAAAGCATGCCATGTAGAAAGAGTACCTTGAGACCTTGAAGATAGTCCAAAGTCCCGCGTACAAGGGATCGGCCTGACTCTTCAAAGACCTCACTGCCAACCGTTAACTCCAAACCTGAAGCACCTCGGGCTCCGACTACATATACACGACTGGTACCATCATCCTGAAAAAAAGACCAAATGAGCTTTAAATAAGAATAAAATTAATATGTATCTAGTCCAGCAAACAAGAAATTTAAATACAGACTCAGAAGATTCATGAGAGAGCTCTGAAACTCTTACCAGGTACCATGGAACCTCCTTATTCATTGACAGCATCAAAGCAGAATCCTGTACCCATGAACCAGCGTCATTGTGTTTCAGAAAGTGTTGCTCAGCCTGCAAGACAAAAGAATAATGTTGGCAAGGTTGTGCAAAAAGAGAGAATCAATATGCAACCAAAAAAACTCATGCTGCCTAAATGAGACAATTAATGTACCGTCTCTTCCACTATCACACCTCGTAAACCACTGTACTCGCACTTTATGGGAGTGTCAGAGCCAACTCTTCCAGAAATTGAAACCACCAATGGTACGACTTTGCATGCAGTATCTACCAACAGTGCTGAATGGTTGCAGAAAGAAGGAAACAAACACACAAACATAATCAGCATCTGAACAATGAATCCAAGCACTCCACGTCATCAGAATGTATTTAAAACTCAATCCGTGCTTCAAAGTGGAATGCCACATGCTTCTTCAATAGGTAGAATATATAGCCAAGTTAAGCTTAATGTAGAATGCATTCTACTTAAAATCATAAAGATCCTACTCTAAACCATAATAGTGTCCAATAAGTCATTTTCTGCAGACAACTCACAATATATGCACTATATAGATTCGAGTTATCAAACTGCCATTGAAACAAAATCATAACATTGAAAAATACACTATAATGGAGGAAAAGCGAACATAAACGTACAACAAATTTCAAAATAAAACCCTGTCTCTAACTCTCGGTGTGCTCTACGCAAAGGCACCCATGGAGAATATGTACAACGAGGAAGGTTATATGCAAGGAAGATTAGATCAAAGTGAATGCAGAAACGCGGAGGCCTACAATGGAAAATCCAAGCATCACCTCACAATCTAACTTAAGCACCTCATGTAAGGAGATAGGCTCCGTTAACTACCCGTGAAAAAAGGCGCTGGGTTGGTAAAAATCTCTACATGCTCATTCTAATTTAGAACAGAATTAATTTACAGCTTAAGATAGAAGTTATAAGAGTTCTGCTCACCCAATTCCTTCAACTGATTAACTCGATTAACCGATCTCAATGCCTCAGCATCCCTGAAATTATGAAGGGAACAAAAAAAAAAAAACAATCAATTTCCTTAAATACTAAAAAGGGCCTGCTTTCCCCTTTGAGAAAGAGAAGTAACCTTCCACTGCTCCTGCCAAGAAGGTAAAGAGCAGCAGCGCCCACACAACAGCTGAGACCACCCCAAGGAAACATTCTTCTGCAAAATTCCACGCTTCCGAAACGCTAACTCCGAACACTAAAACCCAACGAGAAATCTACCATCGAAGATATCAACAACATATAGAAATCGATTCCTAGCTCCCGTGTCAAACAAAAATCAGTACACTGAATTTGGATGTTTGAAACTAACCGATCGGGAAAATGAATTTCTCAGGAAAAATTAAATTGTGAGAAGCGGATGAAAGTCTTTTGAGAGAGAGAATGGAGGACAGTGACAAGCAAAAAGAGAACCAGATGCAAGCAGTGGCGCAGAAGGTGAAGCAAACGAAACGACAGGGTTTGGGAGCATGTTATTAAACCGGACAAGGTTGGACCGGCGAACCGGAGCCTTGTTCGATCCACCTAGGTTGAAGGGCCAATTCAGCATTCAACAATAATGAACTTCTATATCTCATTGGTAGGGTCGCTTATTTTTGTTATTTTATCTATGTAATGTATAAGT
>JAODPA010048995.1:0-11641 GCA_025585075.1 Nepenthes mirabilis | reverse complement strand
TTAGTTACATTATGTTTACTATTTTAACGTTACTAATTATATTTTAATAGATTTAATATTGATGCATTCTGGATCTGAATTGCTGATGAATTACATTGTCACTTCAACTTCGGGTCAAATTAAAACAAATCCGGTCCTTGTTCTCTATGGTATAAACCCTACACACCACAACTAAAAAAATAAAAAGTCAGAGAATTTGCGAAACTAACTCCCCGAGTTATCCTTTGACGTTTAAGTCAATAATCTTTCTCAAAAGATGAAAAGATGATGGAAGATAGGTATGCGTGATAATGCAAGAATGTGGGTTTTTGAGTTTGATTCAGAGGTTGCGCTCGACGTGGAGCGGCTTTGTCGTGGTGATTAGCTCGTGGGGAGCGACTTCAGTATCGAGGGAGCAAGAATTGGAGGAGTTATTGGGGGTCTCCTAGACTGAGAGTGGTCACTTGAGAGCTTTTGAATATGGGTGCTTACGGGCAAGTTTGAGCAGGAATGTCAACGTGTCCTGTAGAGTTTGTCTCTAGGATTTTTTTTATAACCCTCAGGCCAACTCAATCTTACTTGAGCACCAAAGCTGGCCACCAACTAACCGTGTAAATTTGACAAGTTGGCACGGGGATTGCAAACGTTGATTAGGGCAAACATGATCAATTAATATGATCCTTTCCTTCTTTTACGAGATGTTGGATGCGGTAGATATTGGAGTTGTCATTATGTGAGATCCGCTTAATTGAAGGTTGTCACTAAGAGTAATTCGCTAAGTTGGAGTTGCCATTCTTAAAGAAATCACAATCAAGAGTAATATTCAGGGTGTCATGTTGGCTAAGACAAGCAATCTCCAACTCGCAGGAAGAGCTCTGTGGGCCGGCTAGATTGGGCCGAGGCCGACTTGGGCCGTTCGGCTAGTTAGGGCACTGTTTTAGGTCAATAGGAATGTTGACCGCCCTTGGGCCTATGAATCGGATGCCTTCTAGGTCTGCTGCTAAGTCCATGTGTTTTCGTGTTGGGCCGACCCATTCCTACTATTCCAATCACTAGCCCCCATGTCGGGGGGTTTGAATTTTCAACCCCCAACATGTTCATGAATAGGACGTGACGTACCTTATTAAACCCTTTTGCTCCTTCCTCAGACTGTCCTTAGGTTCCCTGCTTTACTGTTTCTAACGTGAATTTTCTACACCCATGATTTCTACAAATTTATTGGCATAGGGAATCTTTGGTATTTAGTAGCCCGTTGATTCTTTCGCATGCTATAAATTAAGGGCTTGTTGTGCCTCTTACCTTACACCCTGCTTTTATTAGTGAAGTGGCTTGGGAACCCAAAATCGCCATGAAGCCTGAGTTGCCGGCTATCGGGATCTCCTAGAGCTCGTCTCTAATATTTGAAGGCGTCATCCTGGGACACCTTAAAGGTCTGCTTTGGTCACCCTTTTTCGCATAGGAAACCACTTTGGTCGCCCCTTTTCGTGTCCATTCCATAGCCATACCTACCGCTATTTTTTAGTGGGGCGAGGCTTTCCTATTGCCGTGCCTTTGCCTTGGGTGGCGGCTTGCCTTCAAAACAGGCTACTGCTCAAGCTCCTTGAGAACTACTGTCTTCGTGAGCCACGTCCCACTGCCGGTAGGGTTGGCAGCAAGTTCCTGGTTCGAGGCCATTTCCTACCTATTCCGAGGTGACGCTTTCCTTACACTTTGACCCTGCTTGGACAGCGGCTTTTCTTCGTGGCTAGCCTTTGTTTTGACTCGTCACGAACTGTTGTCCTCACCGGTCATGCCTTACTATCTGTTGGATGTACATTAATCACTTGCTTGGGTTCCCCTAGTTGCTTGCCTGTCTGGGAGTTTCGTTGCAGTTGAGTTTCATGTACCCCCTTTCTTTGTTGTCTTTCTCTTTGTTGTACGCTAGCCTCTAGAGGTATAGTACTTTGTAAAATGAGATTAATAAATAGAACTAATAATTATTTTTGCTCATATTGTCTTCGTCTTCAATTTTCTAGATGACTCCCTTTTTTTTTGTTGACGCCGAACTGGATTGCACATTCGCCAGTACGGCCGGAAGCCAGACTAGGTTGAGGGCATGTCGGTCTAGTCTGGAGCTGGAATGCTGCCAGTTAGTCCTGAAGTCGGATTGGATTGCTGACCAATTGGGTAGACCAAACGCCGAACTAGGTTATTGACCAGTCAAATCAGCTGGACGCCGGATTGGGCCGCTGATTAATCATGCAAGCCGTTTACCGATCTGGATTGTTGACCAATCAAACCGGCGGGAAGTCAGATTGGATCATTGACCAGTCAAACTGGCTCAAAGTCGGATTGGGTTGCTGGTCAGTCAGGAAGGCCAAAGTCGTGCTAGATTGCCAATCAGTCAAATCGGCAGGATTCTGGAGTGGATCATTGGTCTGCCAGTCCGGTTCTAAGTTCATTATATTTGCTCGCTGCCAAATTGATGTCCTCAAGAAGTGGAGTACAGTGGCCTAGGAGGTTGCGTCGCTCTGACTTCTGACCCCTTTCCATCTTGCCATGTATCCACCACTTACAGGACAACAGGTTCTCATTAATGGCACCGGACGATTGACGTGCCTTGACGTCCTCCAGCACTGACACGTGCCAAGTCGTTATGTGTGCACCTTTTTGAGGTGTTGTTTCTAGCTTCGAACAACCACCTATATGCAGCAATGCTTCGCCTTTTCCTCACATTATACTTCTTCTCAAGTCATTTTTCCTTTCATTTTTTCGTATCTACTACCTCATTGTCCCCATGGCTCCCAGAGTTGATTCGATTCCCTTCGTTCTTACCATCGCCTACATCGAGGCACTATATCTGTAGTATGACATTCCGTCCGCGATTTTGTTTGCGGTACTAGAAGAGTACGATAGGGCCTATTCTCCTCCGGATGGGCCCAACACCGTTTATAAGGCACACCTACTGAGCGGCCTTCGCTTCCCCCTCTGAGGGGAGTTACACAAGATCCTGGTAGCCATGAGAGTCCCGAACGCAAGATTCCATGCGAATACCATCAGGTATCTGTACTCCCTTTGTATATTCCTTCGTCACCAGAGGAGGGCATAAAATGTGATGGCCATGAAGGTTATCTTTCGGTTTTGCCAAAACAGAGATTGGATCTCATTGTCTCCTCGGGATCTACACATAAGCGAGGTGATCCCCAATCCTGTCAATAATTGGAAGGACGGGTTCTTCTTTTTCAAGGTCACTTCCACTTAGGCCCTCTCTAATGAATGGGGAAACGTGCTGGCGGCCTTTACCAATAAGGCCTCACGCGAGGAGGAGTTTGTCGAATTGCTGATAGAATTGGTTCGGGTGAGTACAGGCGACTTGAAGAAGGATTGTCTCTTGTCCGTTGAGGCACTTTCACTAGCCCGGTGGGGTCTTCCCTTGGAGGGTATGGGATCTAACGCTCCTTCGCCTGCTCAACCCAAGAGGAAGGTTGGGACCCTATATATCACTGATCCACCTGAGAGTCCGTCTCAATGACGGACTGCATCATCTCCGGGCTCTTTTTCATCTTCCACCATCGAAGGCCTACCGATGGTGGAGCAGATGTAGGGACCAGGCTAGTCGTCTAGGTGACTGGTCCTCGCTGCAGCCTCAGATGTTGGCACCACTGAGCCTAGTGCTGGAGCAGCTGTGACCGATGGGCCCCCTGTTCCTGCTGTAGGCGTATCAGGCAAGCCCAAGTGGGGGGCCGACTAGGCCAACTTGCACATCGACCCTGACCTGACAAGAGGCCCAACAGGAGTCCCAACAGACAGTCCATCAGGAGGCCCGATAGGCAGCCTGTCAGGGGGTCTAGCCGAATATCCCTCCAATTATTTCTTCTTTGTCAATGTAGCCAATGCCCAACTTTTCATGCGGGTTAGTCGGAGACAGTCCTGGTGTGGCCCATTCAGTGGAGGGCCCGCCGAGGGGCAATATTGAGGAGGCGGCAACAACGGAGGCATCTCAACTTGAGGCTTCTGCGTAGGATCGACCCAAGACGAAGCGAGCATCCACTCAAGCATCTTCATCCAAGGTGCCCCTCACCACAGCGGATGTTGTACTACCTTTCATCCAAGCAAGTCTCTGAGAGCTTTTCACTTTATTTGAATGGCTAGGCTTTACTTCTTTCTCTTACTATGTTTGTAGAACGACAAAATAATACAAGTTTTACAGACATACTTGTACCAACGGTCATCCAGGATCCGCCTACTGGAAGGGGAGGTTCATCACTTGACCCAGACAAGGGTTGACTCGAGGTGGTGGAGAAGATGCAAAGCCGGTTGGATGCCACCACCTCCAAGGCTCAACAATGCCAGGATCGGGTCTCCAGTCTTAAGCTCCAACTATCCGAGGTCATGGGGGAGCTGCAGAGATCAGGGATGCTTCGTAGACTATTTAGCAGCACCTCACGGACCTCCAGAGCAAGAATGTTAGATTCGGAGCTGAGCTAATATCCCGATTCAGCCCAAAGGAGGTGGGCCAGTCTTTGAACGCGAAATTTTTGGATGTCATTCACTTGTGCTAGCGGAGCGCTTTCCTCGTCGACCCTGCCTTTCCTGCCACCTTTTTTTACCAAAGGAACAGGGGTGCCCAGCGCCGATTCGATCTAACCGATTTTTTGGATAGGGAGGTGCCCTCTTCACACCCTCCTAATAACCCCCAGCCTTGGGTAGCATTTTTATTCTTTTTTTATATATGTACATAACACCAGCACACCTGTATAGTATAATTTTTCAATGAATAAAAGAAAATGTTCCCAATCATTATCATAGTCTTTATATCTTTGTACAGTTTTGTTTATATACCACTATTTGCATACTAAGCATTATCGTCGTCATGGCTGAGCTTTAGCGAAGTTAGAGTCGTCATCCACATGCTATCACTTGAGGTCGTCACTCTATGGGATGTCATTTTTACACGTCGGATCCTAACTCGTTGACCATCATCTACTAATGGTGCTTGTCCCTACTAGGGAGTCACCGCACGTGTGCTAAAAAGCCCCCTGAGGCTTTGATATTCGACCACGTGTGGGCCACTCAGTACTTGATTGAGATTTAAATTCAACCGTGTGTGGGCCGCTCGATCGAGATTCATCCATTCAAAAAGATGGCCGAGATAAAGAACAGGCCTTCCCAATTCGAGGAGAATTTGCTTCTGTTAGCGTTCTTACTCATCACCTCTATGCTTCGTAGAATCAGGTCCCCTATCTCGAATTGGCAACTCTTCACCCTTTTATTGAAGTACCGGGCGACCCGCTACTGATAGGCCACTGTGTGCATCTTGACCACGTTCCGTACCTTCTCGAATAGGTCAAGATGCTCTCTAAGTCGTTAGGGGTTGTTGAGTGGGATCAATCCCTCAACCCAGAGGCTGGAAAGTCTGATCTCGACCGAGATGACGGCCTCGATTTCATAGCATAGACTAATGGGTATCTCATGTGTCGGCTCCTTCGATGTCATCCAGTATGACCATAATACGGAAGATGGCTCATTTGCCCAGGAGCTCCCAATGTCTTCTAGTTTAGTCTTCAACCCATGAAACAGGGTTTGATTGGTAATCTCCACTTGCCCGTTCGCTTGTAGGTAGGCGACTAAGGTGGACTAACCAAATGCCTAAGCTCGTGCAATATTTGGTGAAGGGCTTTCCGGTGAATTGGGTTCTATTGTCAGTAACAATGACCTTGGGGATCTCGGATATGCAAATAATATTTTACAGAACAAACTCTGTGACATTTTGCTCAGTAATTCAAGCCAAGGGGTAGGCTTCGAGCCACTTTGTAAAATAGTCGATGCCAATTATGATGAACTTCCTTTACCTAGATGCATTAGGGAAAAGGTTGAGTATGTTGAACCCCCATTACGCGAATGGCCAAGGGGCCTGAAGGATCCTCAGCTCCGTGGGCAGTTGATGGGATAGGTTACCATGGATCTGGTAGCTCTCACACTTCTTTACGAAGTCCATGGGGTCATTTGTCATCGTCGGCCAATAGTAGCATTGGCGCATTATCTTGAAGATAAAGTTATTGCCCCCCGACGTATGATCCATAGATACCGAGGTGCACTCGCTTAATGCATAGTTGGCTTCCTCCAGTGTGAGGCATCATAAGTACGGGTTGCCATACCCTCGGTAGTACAACCTCCTGTCCATGATGGTGTACCAGCTAATCGTCTTCTTTACACATTTAGCGTCGTCCGAATTCTCTGACAGAGTGCCATCCGTGATATATCTCTAGTAGGGCAATATCTAGTTTTCACTATAAGAGACTTGTAACCCTCCTTACTTGGATTCTTCTATGCTGGGGAGGTCAAGACCTTTTGCATGTCTCTTGAGTACTGCTCGGGGCATTTGGTCGCGACGGCACTCATAAGATGGTCAACCTTCCAACTGTCCGCCTTTAGGAGGTGCACCATCTCAACCTTGCCAAACTTCTGAGTCATACTCCTCACTCTAACAAGGTATTTTGTGAACAAAGGGCTCGTCACCTTGAAGCTTTTGCGGACTTGATTGATGATCAGTTCTGAATCGCTATAGATGATCACATGCCTTGTCGAACATTCTTTTGCAAGTCGCAGCCTAGCGAGCAAGGTATCATACTCGATAACATTGTTAGTAGCTGAAAATCCAAACTTCAACGAGTATTTCATCTCCAACCCATCGGGGGCCATCAGGGCCACTTCGGCTCCACTTTTTGTGTGTGTGGAGGACTCGTCCATGTAGAGGACCCAGTTCTGCACCTCCAACAGACTGTCAACTTCATCGGGGTGATCGATGTTCAGAACCGGAGTCATGGTTTTGACAATGAAGTCCACCAAGGCCAGCCCTTTCACGGCCGGCCTCGACTTGAACTTTATATCAAACTCACCCAATTCGATGACCCATTTGACTAGTTGTCTTGACACATCAGGCTTCTGCGAGATTTTCTTCAAGGGTCGGCTGGTCATAATGACTATTTTATGTGCCTGGATGTAAGACCGCAATTTCTTGGTCAAATAGACGAGTTACAGTGCGATCCTTTTAGCGTTCATGTAGCGGGTCTCAAGGCCCATCAAAGTCTTACTGACGTAATAGATCAGCCACTATGTATCAGATTGCTGCTGGATTAAAACCGAACTCAGTGCCACCTCTAAGACTGCCAAGTAGAAGTACAACTATTCGCCCTCTTTTGGTGACGCAGGAGAGGAGGGTTGGCTAGGTACTCCTTTAGTTCCTCAAAGGCAGCCTAACAATCGATTGTCTATTAAAAGCCGTTCACCTTTATCTCTCTCAAGGCTTTGAAAAAGGGGAGGTATTTATCCCCAGATTTTGCCAGGAAGCGGGAAAGTGTCACAAGCTTCCTAGTCAACCACTAGACATCCTTCACAATCCACGATAGGCTCATATCTATAATCACCTTTGTCTTTTCAGCGTTGGCCTTGATCCCCCAATGGGAAACAATAAAACTCAGAAATTTTCTTGATGATACTCCAAAGACTCATTTTGTCGGGTTCAACTTCAACCAGTGGGCCGAAGCACCCCAAAAGCCTCACTGAGGTCACGGATATGGTTGTTAGTTGTTTTACTTTAGACGAGCATATCATTCACGTAGACCTCCATATTCTGGTCAATCTGGGCTTCGAATATTTTATTCACGAGCTAGTGATATGTGATGCCCGCGTTCTCCAGCGTAAATGGTATAACCTTGTAATAGTACGTCCCTTAGTCTATCATGAAAGAGGTATCCTCCTCATCCTCATGACTCATTTAGATCTGGTTGTAACTTGAGTATGCGTCCATAAAATTGAACAACTTGTGCCCATAGGTGGTGTTGACCTATAGGCGATCTTGGGCAACGAAAAATTGTCCTTTGGGTACAACTTGTTCATATTAGTAAAATTAACACACATTCGCCACATTCCGTTACTTTTCTTAATAAGGACCACATTGGTGGGTCAATTTGAATATTTGACTTTCCTGATGAAGTCGATGTCGAGTAGTTTCTTTATCTCCGCCCGAATTGTAATGAGTTTTTCAACCGAGTGATTTCTTCGCTTCTGTCTGACGGACTTATGATTCGAGTCGAGATCCAACTTGTGGACCATCACTTCAATCGGTATCCCGGGCATGTCGGCAAGGGTCTATACGAAGATATCAGAATTCTGCTATAAGAAGGTGATTAGCTGGTCCCGCAAGGATTTGACAAGTGAGCCCCCTTCTGCATGCATCTCTCCGGATAGTCGGGGTTTAGAGGAACATCGTCGATCGTCTTGCCTAATTGGACCTGCCACAGAGTTGCTTCATCTTTATGATCGAAGTCATCTATCTACCGGTTCGAAGTGGCTTGGGTGACCTGGGATAGGTAGTATGTCCAGCCGGTCACTTGGTCATCAAGTATCTCTTTGATGCCATAAGCGGTAGGAAACTTCATCTTCAGGTGCATGGTTGACGTCACGGCCCTAAATACGGTCAGGTAAGGCTGGCCTATGATTGCATTGTAGACCAATGGCATGCTAACCACCAGGAATGTTAATATGAAGGATGCCGTCTTGGGGTATGTTCCCTGGGTGACTTCCAGCTAGATGGTTTATTGGACGGATACTGGTTAGTTGTCCAATCCGTAGAGGGGTCCCTCGGCCGGTTTCAGTTTTCCCTTTTTCAGTTCCAATTTAAAATAGCTATCTAGGTAAAGTAAATCACGATAATTTTTATTATCGATAAAGATCCTTTTCAGTTGGTAATCAATGGTACCATTTGAAATAAGTACGGATACAACGAGAGGGTCGAAGTGGGGAGTCATTACATGTGGCATATCTTCCTTACTAAAACTAATGACATCATTCCTAACTTCAACCCTTGGTTTCTTTGAGGCAGTCCCAAATTGATCCAAGGGGCAGTTTGGCTAGGTTGCTAGCATATTGATCACTCCAATTGTAACTCAGTTCATTGGCTGGTGCTGCTCCATCCTTTCTTCGCCTACTCCACCAGTCCCTTGCTCCGGGTTTCGTAGGAATTTGGTCGAGTATTCCTTTCGAAGGAGCTCTTTAATCTCTTTTTGCAAGGTCTGATAGGCCTCTACTCAGAGATCAATGATAATGACAGTATTTTGTCTGATCTCCTCCCTCTAAGTTCTTGACCGACTTCGGCCATTTTAAAAAATTTTTCTCCCGAATCTTTATGAGTATATTGGTTCGAGAGTCATTCAAAGGAGTCAGGTTTAAGGGCCCGAACCCCCTTCGGGCTCTCGGCTCCACCATGAGCTGCTTCCTCAGATCCCTGGAGTTGAATCGATCTCTATTTCTCTTTCTTTCATTCGGCAACCCCTAGTGGGGATGGTCCTTGCGTTCTGGACACTTGGCCTCGTCAACCGCCATGTAAGCGCAAGCAATAACTTCGGTTTCTCGAAAAGTCTAAGAGTTCTTATAAGCCAGATGTTTCAATAACTCGCTTAACTCCAAAGTTTATATGAAGGTGCTCAATTTCACCTTGTCAGTCACCTAGGGTATCCAACGGGCCTTGGCGGTGAGTCAAGCCAAGAAGCTCCTCATACTTTCGTTTGGCTCCTACTTGATACGGGCAAGGTGCCAAGGTTACCTTTCATCCCTCCAATTGGAGGCGAACTGAGTAGGGAAGCTATCGGCGAGCTCCTGGGACATCCGAATTGAATTTGGCTGTAGGCATCTCCCTTGAGGGTCAGTGGAAAGTACAAGTACATATTGGCCTCGCCTAGGCGCTGGAAGCTCAGTAGGGTACGGAAGTGGTCTAAGTAGTACATCGGATCGATGCTTCTATCGTAGGGTTCTAGGGCCAGCATCTTAAACTTTTGAGGGAGTGGTTACATCCGAATCTCCAACATGAATGGTTATCACCTCAGATCTACAGAGCATCCGTTAGCGTCTTCCTTGAACACATATTGCAATATCTTTTTCACTCATTCCTCCACTCGATGGGAGACTACAATCCTTTTTGCGTTGAGGTAGGTCCTCAATTATAATTGGTTTGGTGAGCGGCACGAGGCCAGCCTGCTACTGCCGCTGGTTGCCTTGACGTTGCATGAGGCCCCCTCTTGAGCCAGGGGGCCTCTACTTGTCACGGGAGTAACGAGGATTTTGCCGCTCAAAGCTCTCATCCGGTGTCATGCAACCAAATTGGCCCTCCAAACATGACCGGACCCTATTTCTTAAAGCCACTCATGCTACAAGGACATCTAGGTGTCTTGTCTTTGGGCCCATCGCTTCTTCCTCTGCATGGCTACCCACAAAGAGGTCGTTACCCTGGGAGATGACGTCCACGGCCAAAGCACTAGTATGGCTTTGGTGTTAACCATGCTTGTCTCTGTGTGGATGGTAGTTAGGCTTTTTGTTCGTCTTTCTACAGACGGCGCCAATGATATATCTTGGATTCTAGATACTGACGAATTACAGTGTCACTTTTTCGTCGGGTCGAATTGAAGCGGGTTCGGCCTCCGTCCTCTATGGCCTAGATCCTGCATACCACAACTAAAAAATAAGATGTCAGAGAATTGGTATAACTAGTTTTTCGTTTTATTCACCAATATTCAAATCAATAATCTTCCTCAAAAGAAGAAAAAATGTATGAAGGAGGGGTATGCATAACGATGCAAGAATGTGGGTTTTTGAATTTAACTTGGAGGTTGTGCTCAACGTGGAGTGGCTTTGTCATGGTGATGCGCTCGTAGGAAATAGCTTCAGTATTGAGGGAGCAAGAATTAGAGGAATTCTTGGGGGGCTCTCTGGAATACGAATGGTCACTTATGAGCATTTAAATGTGGATATTTGCGAGCGAGTCTGAGCAGAAATGTTAACGTGTCCCTTGGAGTTTGTCTTCAAAGTTTTTTATAACAATTGGGGCAGCTCAGTCTTACTTGGGCGACAAGACTAGCTACCAACTAGCCGTATAAATTTGGCAGGCTGACACGAGAATCGTGAGCACTGATTAGAGTAACCGTGATCAATCAAGATGATCCCTTCTTTTTTTGAAGAAATGTTAGACACGGCGGATATTAGAATTGCTATTATGTAAAATCCGCTGAATTAGAAGTTACCATTAGAAGCAATTCGCTGAGTTAGAGTTGTCATTCTTAAAGAGATCGTGATCAAGAGCAATATTTTGGATTTCAAGCTGGTTAAGGCAAGCAATCTCCAACACACGGAAAGAGCTTTATGGGCCGACCGAATTGGGCCGAGGCTGATTTCGACCATCTAGCCCATTGGGGCACTGTTTTGGGTCAACATGAACGTTAACCGGCCCTTGGGCCAATGCCTTTTGGGTCTGATACTGAGTTCGTGGGATTTTGTGCTAAACTGGCCCATTCCTGCCGTTCCCATCAAATATGTGCCTAAATCGAAATTAAACGTAGAAGGAAAAAGATCAGAAATGGGATTTGATCTAAATAACCTTTAACCTAGGTTATATGCACCATAATGAATTAGTGAAGGAATTTAAATAGTTATTCTGTGAAAATCTAAGTTAGTAATTGCTCAATACATTAAAAGACAGGAAAAAGGATCTTACCGACTCTTTCAACCTAGATAATGAAACTTCTACCAGATGTAATTATAAAAATTAAACCATGTGAAGATCAAGCAGGAGATAATAATAATTATGATGACACAGTTTCTCTGATTAGTGTATGTTAAGTTAGTAAATATA
>JAODPA010048984.1:0-11642 GCA_025585075.1 Nepenthes mirabilis | reverse complement strand
ATATATATATATATATATAGCGAGAGAGAGAGAGAGAGAATAGAGAGAGAGAGACCCTCCTCTAAAATATAATTATTTAATCCATAACACCTCAGTTAATAAGAGAAGATAGTTGTGCTGAAGGATAAAGTCCATGATAGCGTCCATCTACCAAAATGAGCGTCTTAAAGGTGAGAGGGAAGTTGTTACGGTGGCACACAGGCATTGAGAAGTCGTTAATTAAGGAAAATAGGCATAGTCGAATAAAAATGAGATATTCACAAAGGTATACGAGAGAAATATAAAACGTCGCTGCTTGTTTGTCAACTTTGATGACATTTGTTTCTTTAAAGGGCCTCAACTTTGTCGCCCTTGGTGTAAGTAAACACACCCATACAGATGATATTTTTACAAATCAGGGTGAGCCACTCACTTGTAAGTTATGTATTCATTGTTTATGCACTTTGTTTTACTATTTTGGTTGTAGGAGAGTTTCACGTGATGTTTTGCTTGAGTGAGTCATTTGAAGGTGATACATTTTAGATCCAAATTTTGAATAGATATTAATCAAATTGTTTGTCTAAGTCCAGCTCTATTCATTGAATTTGGATCCTGCACGCCATAACTACGAACAAAAAGTTAGGTGATAGTGGGAGGTTATCTCACATAAAATATTCCGACGCTCAAATCAGTAAACAACCGAAGTAGGAAGGTGAATGCAATGAAGTGTAATATAAATGCTAGGAGTGTTTGTTTTGTGGGGGTATTCTTGTTCAGAGGCTTGAGTTGCTCGTGAGGAGTAAAATCTCTAAGTACTGTATTTACTTGGAACATAGTAGTAAAGAGAGATAGAGTGAAAGCACTAAAATGCTGAAAGCGTGAGAACTTTTGCAAGAGAAACTTTTTTGCAAGCAAATGAGAACGTATCTTGAAGTGTGAACTCCATGGCCTTTTATAGTCGCTGTACGGGGCTGCCTTCCTTGTGCAGAAAGGCATGTTACCCGCACCCTACTGGGACCATTGTTTTTTCTAGCGTGCTACTTTTATGGCTGTAACGGTCGTTGAATTCATTACTTTCCTTCTACGTTCTATAACCACTAGTGTTTCTAGCAAACAGGGAGAGGATTTTGGCGTCTTCTTTCAGGGTTGTGCATTAATTCTAATGCAACCGTTATAATGGAGGTTGCCTTCTGTGGAGAGCGTGAATCAGGAGAGAAGACTGTTGCCGTACGAGAACAGATGCGTGGGCCAATCAGGGCTTAGGCCACGTGAGACTTGGTCTTCAACCAGTCAACTGGTCATGCTTTCGGTCAATGAAAGTACTGACCGTCTTGCATGCTTCCAATTAACAAAAGTGCTAACTGTCTTGGGCCCAAGTTGGCCATCCTGCTTTTGGGCTTTGACTGGCTCATTAGCCTTTCGTTCGATCAACGACTATCGTTGACCATCCAAACACAAATAGACCGTTGTGGATTTGGGTTGTTTCTTCCTTTTAGGCCAGCTCATTATTGGCGTACCTATCACTAACCCCCTATACATGTGGTTTGGAACTCTGACTTCTAACATGTTCAAGATGAGACATGAATGGCTAGGTTACTTACCTGAGGCGACCTAGTGGGGGAGCTGGCAACGACTCTTAGTTTGTCATTCGAACTGCTTGCAGTTGTTATCCGTAGAGTTAAGATTCGAAGAACTGGATAAAGAGAAGAATTAACAAAATTCGTTGACCGTCTAAGCCAAAATTCAAAAAACTAGTGAAAGAAGCATTGACCAGATTCATTGACAGTTTAAGCCAAAATTCGGAGAACTGGTGAATGAGGCATTGACCGGATTTGTTGACCGTCTAGGCCAAAACCAGGAGAACTGGTGAAGGAGGCGTTGACCAGATTTGTTGACCATTTAGGCCAAAATCCAAAAAACTGTTGAAGGAAGCATTGAATAGATTTGTTGATCGTATAGGCCAAAATCCGAAGAACTACCGAAGGAAGTGTTGACCGGATTCATTGACCATCTAGGCAAAATCCAGAGAATTGCTGAATGTGGCATTGGCCAGATTTGTTGACCCTTTGGACCAAACCTAGAGAACTGGTGACGCGCCATCATACCGTTGGACTGCCAGTCAAAAAGTTGGCCACGTGTCTGTATGCAGTGAATTTACAATCCCGATAATTAATGTGCTAGAGGATCTGATTCGACTACATCCTCTCCGAAAGTGACACGTGTCAATAATGATGGGCACACCTTTCCGAGACGGTTCTCCTTTTTTAGCGTTCACATGCCTTTAAGTACTCCGACCGTTTTGTTTTTAAACTTCCCACGCTTTCTTCCTAAAATTTTCTAAGTGTTTCGCTTCCTTCCTTCTCCCGTTTCCATGACACCTTCCATAACCCATATTGTTTCAGGAATCAAAGCCACAGAAGTGAGGGAGTTATATGTTGAGTGTAACATTCCTAAGGCGATCGTCTTCAGGATGCCCAGCTAGGGAGACAGGGCGTGCTCCCCTCCTTAGGGATGCATCGCCATATACAAGGACCACTTGAGAGTGGGTTACGTCTCCCGGTCCCTAACGAGCTATTGGACATCCTTACCACTCTTCAGATCCCCAATACATAGTTTCATGCCAATACTATGCGATACTTGTGCACGCTCTATATTTTTCTCCGCCATCATTTGAAGTTGCTGATGGTGGAAGCGGCTAGGGTGATGTTTTAGTTTGTCGAGGGTGGAGAGTGGGTTTCCCTGTCCCCACGAGGGATCCAAATTAACAGCGCGATCTATGACTCTTTAAAGAATTGGAAGAACAGGTTATTTTATATTCACGTTGATGAGTCATGGCCCCTGGCTAGGGATTGGGGCAGGGTGCCCGATACTTACACCGGAATGCCCACGACCACGGAGACCAAATCTATGAGGCCACTCTGAAGCTGGTGGAGGACCACCTCTCTGAGTTTTGAAGAAATCACTTGGTTTTCCGGCAGGAAGCCAAGAGGGCACAATGGGGGCCACCTTCTCTGGTCCAGAAGATGAAGGTTCCTTCCCGAAAGAGGAAGGATGGGGCCCTTACGATCGTGTCTACCGGCGCACCTTCCACCAAAGAAGGTCCCAGTAGTCCAAGGTAAAAGAATACAACAACGGTGATACCTTTTTTTTCTTCCTCCACAGAGTCAGATTATGTTTTGACTGGCCAATTCACTAGAGTCGGGGACAGCTCTGGTGTTGGCGATGTTGAGGCTGCTATGGAGGCGTATAGGGTCAGGCTGCATTCCGCTACGAGTAGAGCTATTCTTGCCCTACCGTATTTGGAGCACTTGGCGGTGCAGTTGGAGCCACTTGATGAGCTCCCAATTGTGTGAGCTGTTGAATTATCTGAGGAGCCAACTACTGGTGAGCCCTAGGAGGTGCCTGAGATGCCAACCATTGGAGACCCCCTAGAGGCAGTTGGCAACGGCGTTGAACTGACGGAGGAGCCTACCGCCGGAGAGCTTGCTAAGGTGGTTGGCCTTATTGTGGAGTTGCCGGAGGAGTCTGTGGCGGAGACTTCTACTGAGCCTGTCTAGGAGATTATTGTTTTCAGTCCTCCGTCGCCAAGGCTAAGGTCTCGGAGCAGGCTAGTGAGACCGGATCACAGAGTCTGGCAGGTAAACCTTCGAAACCTTCCTTCCATTTTCTTCCTCCGTTGTTGTTATTTAGTGCTCTTAGCTTTTCCAGGAGGAGAGAATAATGGGCGCAGTCAATAAGGGACTGCGTCAAAGGGATCTAGTGATATCGGACCACGACAGAGAGATTGCATGATTTGAGAAGGAGATGGAGCTGCTCAAGGTGGAGCACCAGGAGGATACAACTGCTCTTCAATCTGTATTATCAAGTCTGAAAGAGGATAACGCCTAACTGAAAGAGGAGAACGTCAAATTGGGAGAGGAAGCTGACCAGGCAGTGAGGCGCACTGACCAACTCTCGGGATAGATTATATCGTTGGAGAACGAGTTGTCCACTCACATTTGTCTCCATGAGGTCCACGATATGCTGTGGGCGTGGGTATGGAAAGGTGTCAACCTTAGTTGACGTATTATACGGATGGTTGACCCTAACTTTCCAATTGATGTCCTTGACCCCACAAACTGTTCTTCCAGTCATCATGAGAATCTTGTGGGGCTGCCCCAAAGTAGTCAGGGGCCACCGTAGCCTCCTCTTGGGGGATCTACCCCACCATAGACTTTTTATACTTTTTGCTTTTTTATAGCTGTAAATGTACAAATACAATTAATAAAATGGTCGCTTTGCTGATATTCTGTGTCTTTGTCTTCATTACCATTTTTCAATAACTTTTCTTTGTGTTGGCCGGCCAACTTGGTGTATTGTACGTAAATTGACTGTTCGCCTCGCTTGAGACATTTATGATGCTCTCTGATGGACTTATGTCCTAAAGAAAGTATCAAGGTAAATCCTTATGTCGTGCGAAGCCTGTTCTACACTCATGCATGAGTTGAGGTTTGGTGGCCCTGCCTAAGTGTAAACTTGGGTGGCCAGCTTTTGGATGGGATACTTTGCTCCTGTCAACCATATTTGACTGATCATGTTATCTCCTTGTAAAAAAGGTTATCACGTGCGTTGCTTTAACCCCCTGAGATTTTGATTACAAATGGACCACTTGGATGACTAATGTTTAATTTGACTGCCAATGGGCCGTCTGGATGACCACAATTTAATTCAACTGCTCATAGGCTGCCTGAATAATCGGGGTTTAATTCAACCGCTCATGGACCGCTTGAATGACTAGGGTTTTATTCGACTGCTTATGGGCCACCTAGATGAGTAGGGTTTAGTTACGAACGGGTGAGAACTCGCCTAACTTAGGGGCAGTCTAGGTCATTTGTATAACCCTGTAAATTCACACACATGCACGTGGAACAAAAAAAGAAAAGAAAGAGCAACATGACACAAATAAAAAAGCGTTCTTATTTCATTGATATTAACATGTATATTACAAGCATACACGTGCAACATGGATGACCTACCTGTACCCTTACTGGAAGTAGTGTTTGAGGTGGATCATGTACCACGTCCGTGGGACCAACTTATTATTCAGGGTTCGAAGTTTATATATACCGTTCCACAGAACTGCCGAGACTAGAAAAGGACCTTCCAAGTTTAGGGAAAGCTTATTCTAGTTGGTGGTCTTGCATGTAGCCTCGATACTTCGCAAGTCCAAGTCTCCAATTTTGAATTGCCGCGCTTTTACCTTCTTGTTGTAATAGCGGGCAATTCGTTGTTGGTAGGACGCTGTCCACATTCTGGTAGCGTCGTAGGCCTCCTCCAGCAAGTATAGGTGTTCCCTCATTTTCTAGGAGTTATCTTGTAGGTCAAAGGACTCGACCTTGAGATTTGGAAGCCCGATCTCCACCGAAATTACCACTTTAGTCCTGTAGTAGAGACGGAAGGGTGTCTCACGAGTTGGTTCCTTTGGAGTCGTTCGGTAAGACTATAGGACGGAGCATAACTCGTCGACCCAGGAGCCCCCTGCGTCCTCTAACTTGGTCTTTAGACCGTGGAGTAGCGTCGGTTTGTGACCTCCATTTATCCAAATACTTGCGGATACGCTATCAAAGTGTGGACTAATCTGATACATAGATTGGTGTAATACTTGGTAAAGCGTTCTCTTAAAAATTAGGTTCCGTTGTCGGTCATTATAACCTCGGAAACACTAAATCTACTGACTATACTCTGGCAGAAGAATTCTAGGGCGTTATGCACATGATCTTGACCAGTGGGGCGACTTCAACCTATTTGGTGAAGTAATCGATACCCATGATGATGAACTTCCTTTGCCTTATCGGGATAAAAAATGGGTCGAAGATATCAAGCCCCCATTACGCGAAAGGCCAATGAACTTGAAGAGAACTTAACTCGGCAGGCGGCTGATGATGAAGATTGCTGTGGAGTTGGTAATTCTCACACTTCTTTACAAACTCAAGGGCATCCTTCTTCATTGTCGGCCAGTAATATCCTTGGCACATGACCTTGAACGCTAGGTTTTTACCGTCGATATGCGATCCGCATATCCCAACGTGGACTTCGATCGTGGCGTAGTTAGCCTCCTTGAGAGTTAGGCATCGGAGGTACGAAGTCGAGTAACTACGACGACATAGCCGTCCATTGACCACGGTGTACCAACCGGCTGCCTTCTTGATTTGATGGGCTTCGTCTGCGTTATCTGGCAGTGTTCCATCTGCTAGGTATTTTTGATAAGGCGTCGTCCGACTTTCCATATCAGAGATTTGCACTGCTTTCGGTTCCTCAGTACTGCGAGTGCTCAGGACTTCCCACATGTCCCTCAAGTACTGTTCTGAATTTTCCGTCGCTGCTGCTCTGGCAAGTTGGTTGGCCTTTCAATTTTCAATCTTAGGGCATGGACAAGGTTCAGCTGGTCAAATCTTCGGATGGCGTTCTTCACCTTGGCAAAGTATTTGGCTAAGTGAGGGTTGCATGCCTCGAAGCTCCCGTTAACCTGATTTACAACCAATTCTGAGTCACTGTAGACGGTCAACCGTCTAGCTAAACACTCTTTGGCTAGTCTTAGAGCAACTAATAGGGTTTTGTACTCGGCAATATAATTAGTGACCGAAAAGTCGAGTCTAATGGAGTATTTCACCTCTAACCCGTATACGATCCTTAGGACCACTCTGCATTCTCAGTGGGCTGTTCCTTAAAAATTTACATCGTGGTCTCGACAATAAAGTCAGGCTGAGCCTGCTCTTTGATGGCTGGTCTAAGTCAAAATTCAATGTCAAATTCTTCCAACTAGATAGTCCACTTAACTAGCCGTCCAGAAACGTTGAGTTTTTGAAGAATACTCTTTAGTAGTTGGTCGGTCAGAACGACCATGCGATGAGCCTGAAAATAAGGCCTCAACTTCCAGGCAGAGAAGACAAGCGCCAAAGCTAACTTCTCTGGCGTGGGTAACGCATCTATGTGCCGATCAACGTTTTGCTTACATAGTAAACGAGCCACTGAGAGCCGGAGTCCTAGCGTATGAGGATAGAGCTAAGAGCCACCTCTGACACTGTCAGGTAGAGGTACAACTCTTTTTCATTTTTGCCAACAAAAGGAATAAGGTTTCCAGTTGTCCGGTTAGCCTCTGAACATCTTTAACACTCCGTAACGGAGTCATATCTATGAGGGCATTGATCTTCTTCGGGTTTGCCTCAATCCCTCATTAAGAGACGATGAAATCCAAAAACCTCCCCGAGGATGCTCTAAAGACACACTTCGAAGGGTTCAACTTCATTTGGTGCGCACGGAATACCTCAAAAGACTCAACCAGATCACGAATATGATCGCTGGTAGTCTTACTCTTGATGAGCATATCATCGATGTACACCTCCATATTGCAGTCGATCTGCTTCTCATACATCTTATTCACGAGCCTCTGATAAGTGCACATGCATTCTTCAGACCAAAAGGTATGACCCTATAACAGTAGGTGCATTGGTCCATCATGAACGATGTGTGCTCTTCGTCCTCTGAGCTTATCCGGGTCTAGTTGTTGCCTGAGTACGCATCTATGAAACTCAATAGCTCATATCCAGATATCGAGTCCACCAACAGGTCGATCTGGAGTAAAGGGAAGCAGTCTATTGGGCACGCATTATTAACATCGGTGAAGTCGACATATATTTTTCATTTTTCGTTGCTTTTTTTTACCATGATGACGTTAAAAAGTCAATCCGGATACTGGACCTCTCTGATGAAGCCAGCATCTGGCAACTTCTTCACCTCTTCCTGGATGGCGATGACTTTCTCCACATAGTAGTTTCTTCGCTTCTACCAGATGGGCTTGTGGTCCAGATGAGGGCCCAACTTATGGACCATTACTCTGTCAAGAATTTCAAGCATGTCAGCAGGAGTCGACGTGAAGATATCAGCGTTTTGTTATAAGAACGCTATCAGTTCGTCATGCAGTGTCTCGGTCAATGAGCCCCCTATCCGTACGTACCTCTTTGGGTCCTCTAAATTCAGTGGGATTAGATCGATTGCCTCACTAGACTGCACTTGTTGCAAGGTGGCTTCATCTCGATGGTCAAGCTCTCATGCTGCTTTTGTGCCGCCACCTGGAGCAATCTGAGATATATAACATGTCCTCCAAATGACTTGGTTACCCAATACTTTACCAATATCACATGCTGTTGAAAATTTTATCTTGAGATGTGGTATTGAAGTGACGGATTTGAACGCTGTTAAGCATAAGTGGCTTAGTATAGCGTTGTATATGGAAGGTAGGTCGACGACCAAGAAGGTGAGTGTACGACTCGCCGTTCTTAGGTACATACCTAGGGTGACCTCCAATTTGATCATTCATTGGACGGCTACCAGCTCGTTGTCAAGGCCATAGAGCGAGCCTTCGGTAGATTTCAATTGACTCTTTTTTAAACCAAGTTTAAAAAAGACATTTAGATAAAGCAAATCTCATGAACTTCCATTATCAATAAAGCCTTGTTTCATTTGGTAGTCAATGTTACCATCCGAAATGAGTGCGGATATAATAAGGAAATCTATACGAGGGAGATTACATGTACCATATCATTATCACTAAAGCTAATGACGTTGTCCCCTGTGTGTTGCTTCTTCTGTCTAATTTGTTTCTCCTTGTGATCCACTGTGGTCTTGACAAGTCGGGTGATGATCATATTGACTACTCCATCTACGACCTGATTCCGTGGTTGGGAAGGTTCTGGTTCTTCCCCGCTTAAGGTGCCAGAACTCTACCCAAACTTTCTAACAAACCTGCTGAGATGACCCCTTCGGATGAGCTCCTCGATCTCCTGCTGAAGAGTCTTACAGTCCTCGTGGGGTGTTTGAGAGATCGATGAAAATCACAATACTTAGCTGAATTTCTTCCCTCCGCATTCTTAAATGGTTTGGGCCACTTAAGGAATTTCTCCCTATGTATCTGCATAATGATGTTGAAATGTGTGTCTGTTAGGGGTGTCAGGTTGATCGGCCCATATTCTCTTCGTTTCGGTGCTTCGGTCCTGTGTTACTTTCTACGTGAGTGGTCACCTCTATTGTACTTCCTCTTTCCCTTGGCCAGAAAAGAGCGAGGTTATTCGGTCCTTTCATGACGCATAGTCTCATTGGCCTCTTCAGCTGCTGTGTAGGTCTCAGTGATAGATTCTACTTTCCGGAAGATCTACGGATTCTTGTGCATCAAATGCCTGAAGAAGTCCCAATGTGTTAAGATAGAGATAAAACTGTCAAACTTCATCTCTTCCATGAACGTGGGAATCCTTTTGGCGTTTGCCATGAAGCGATCCAGGAACTTTCTCGGATTCTCTCCTACTTTGGCTTGATGTAGGAGAGATGTCATGGCTATTTTCTTCCAGGCGACTTGAAGCATGTTGCGCTAAGAAGAGATCAGTGAGCTCTCAGAAGCTTTGGATCGAATCTGACGGGAGACGATGGAACTAGATACGGGCATCTCCCTTCAGCGTAAGAGGGAAGCAACGGCACATCACTATATTCTTCAACCCCTAGAGACTCAGATAGGTGCGAAAGTAATTCAGGTAATCCATAGGATTAGCACTCCCATCGTAAGAGTCAAGGGTTGGTATCTTAAACTTTGCCAGTAAAGGGTGATTCAAGATCTGTGCTGTGAAGGGAGATTTGTCCATATCCATAGAGTGTTCATCATCCTTGAACACGAGGTTTAAGATCTTCTCCACCCTCAAATCCATGCGGGTGGGGTTGCCAGTTCTTTTGGAGTTGAGGTAGGTTCTAACTTCGTTCTTTCTCCAATATGGCAAATAGCCGGCCGACTACTATCACCAGTAGATCTAACGATCCTGGAGGCTCCCTCCTGAGCCTAATGCCTAGTTTTCACCTGAGAGTATCGGGGATTCCTCCGCTCTGGACTTTCCTTCGGAGTCCTACTACCCAAACGTTCCTCGAGCCTTGGACGGCTCTGGGCGTGTGAGGTCTCCATAGCATGAGTGTCACTCGGCCTTCTGCTCTTCTTGAATGGCTTCTTCTTCTTTTAGCCTCCTCTCTTAGAGGCTGGAGTAGGGACTGTTGCGGGCGGAGCCCCCTGCTTCGTATTATCCTGGCGGGCCCAGAGTATCTGAAGCATTTGATTCATATTACTCATTTGTTCCGCCAAGTTCTGAAAAATTGAGCAGGTACTCCGTTAATCACCCCGTTGACCAGATTACCAGTAGAGTAGTCCTGGTCGGGTGTGGCTGCGTTTCTGACGGGACCGCTAGCTTGCACTATGTTATTCATCATTCTAATGGGTGAAATTGATTATGGAATTGAATAGGGAAGTTGTTGTGAAAAGTGGTAGGCTTTTCGTAATGTTCCCACAGACGACGCCAATAATACGTTTTGGATCTAAATTTCGAACAGATTTCGGTCAAATTATTTATCTGAATCCGACTCCGTTCACTGAGTCTGGATCTTGTACACCACAACTACGAACAAAGGGTCATGTGACGGTGGGAGGTTATCTCATTGAAAATATTTCGACACTCAAGTCAGTAAAGAACCTTCAAAATAGGAAGGCAAATGTAATGAGGTGGAATATGAATGCTTGGAGTGTTTGTTTTGCGGGGGTGCTCTTGTTAAGAGGCTTGCGTTGCTCGTAAAAAGCAAAATCTCTAAGTATTGTTTTCTCTTGAAACGTAGTAGTAAAGAGAGAGAGCACTAAAATGATGAAAGCGTGAGAGCTTTTACAAGAGAAGACTTTTTGCAGGCAGGTGAGAACGTGTCTTTAGGTGTAAACTCCATGGCCTTTTGTAGCCACTGCACGGGGCTGCCTTCCTTGTGTAAAAAGGCTTGATGCCCGCGTCTTGTTGGTATCGTTGTCTTTTCTGGCTTGTTGCTTTTATGACTTTAATGGTCGTTGGATTGATTGCTTTTCTTCTGCGTTCTGTAATCGCTAAAATTTCCAGCAGACGGTGAGAGAATTCTGGCACCTTCCTTTAGGGTTACACATTGATTCTGGTGCAACCGTTATAATGGAGGTTGCCTTTTGTAGAGAGCATGAAATTAGGGGAGAAGACCGTTGCTACACAAGGACGAACGCTAGGCCAATCTGGGTTTGGGCCACGTGAGGCTTGATCTTCAGTCGGTCAACTGATTATACTTCCGATCAATGAAAGTATTGACCGTTTTATATGCTTCTGGTTAACGGAAGCGTTGACCATCTTGAGCCCAAGTGGGCCATCCTATTCTTATGTTTTGACTAGCTCATTAGTCATTCGTCGGGTCAATGGCTATCATTGATTGTCTAAGCGTAAATGGGTCATTATAGATTTGAGTCGTTTCTTTTTCTTGAGTCAGCCCATTATTGGCGTTCCATCAGAAGAAAAGTTTGTAAAATAACCACATAAATTGTAAGTTAAAGAAGAATTCTAGCGGTTGGTTGCAGGTGTGCTATATGGTGCTCATGTGGGTACCATGTTCTGATTCTAGGTTAAGGTGTGTGAGTCATTGTAAAACTCTTGGGTGCCAAATTGAGAAGTAAAAAATGAAGAAAAGGAGGAGATTTTTCCAATTGTCTGAGTATCAAATTATATTTTGATTTTCAAAATTTTAGGATATATTATTCCAGTAATTATTTAGAATATTTTATCAATTGTGTTGTAATTTTTACTCTCTTATAATTCATT
>JAODPA010048973.1:0-11642 GCA_025585075.1 Nepenthes mirabilis | reverse complement strand
ATTTTATTTTTAAAAGAAAAACCATCAGATTTTAAACCGACGGCTGATAAAGGGACCCCTGAATCCCTCAATCCCTTCCATTCCACCCTCCGCATATAGCAATCCAATTGATCGGAGGAAAAATTGGGAGCCACAAAATTTGAAACACGAGAGTTTTCCGGCGAGATGAAGGCGGCGGAGCTAGTATTCATCCCGATGCCGCTGATGGGCCACTTCGTTCCGGCGGTGGAGCTGGCAAGGCGAATAGCTAGACGAGACGAAAGAATTTTGATCACTATCCTCGTTATGAAATTCCAATCCGATGAAACCGCGGCCTACGTCCGGTCTCTCAAGACCGCCGCGCACACGGACAAAGGTATCGAGTTCGTCTTGCTCCCGGAACTTGAAAACCCCATTGATATGAGCTCTAATGCCTACATCGACCAATTCATAGAAGCTTACAAGCCAATCGTGAAGCAAACCGTTCAGGAGCTGCTCGTCACTCGACGTGGCTCAGGGAGTCGACTCGTTCGCGGGATTGTGTCTGATATGATCATCATGGGCATGACGGACGTGGCCAAGGAGTTGGATCTGCCTCGCTATGTTTTCTCGACTTATAGTCTCGGCCTTCTCTGCCTAATGCTGCATTTCCAGTCTCTCAGGGACGACCACCGCGTCGATTTCACCGAATTTAAGGACCCGGATACCGAGTTCGACGTACCCGGTTTCAGAAACCGCGTCCCATCTAAGGTTTTGCCTCCGATGACGCGGGGTAAAGACTTTGCTTTCACCTTTCTCCTCAACCAAGCTAGAAGATGCCGAGACCTTAATGGCATACTAGTTAATTCTTTCACTGAGTTGGAATCAGAAGCAAATCAAGCACTCTCCATGGCTGATAATACTCCGCCAGTTTACCCTGTGGGTCCTATCATTAATCATAACCCCCAAAATGCCCGGGGAGCGGACGCGTCTCACGGCGGTGGAGATTCAATCATGCGATGGCTGGACCATCAGCCGCCGTTATCCGTGGTGTTCCTGTGCTTCGGGAGCATGGGATGCTTTGGTGTTGAGCAGGTGAAAGAGGTGGCCGACGGCCTGGAGCAAAGCGGTCACCGTTTCTTGTGGTCCTTGCGTCGGCCTGCCGCCGACGGTGAAAAGCTTCGTACCCATGATTACGACAACTTCGATGGCCTGCTGCCTGACGGGTTCTTAGATCGGACGGCCAGCATTGGAAGGGTGATCGGATGGGCACCGCAGGCCGCGATCTTAAACCACCCATCCACCGGAGCCTTTGTCTCGCACTGCGGGTGGAACTCAACATTAGAGAGCCTGTGGTTCGGTGCGCCGATCGCGGCGTGGCCTATGTTCGCAGATCAGCAGGTCAACGCGTTTAGATTGGTGAAGGAATCGGGATTAGCGGTGGAGATTCGATTGGACTACGTGTGGGACCGATTTAGCCAATCGGCTAATTTCCTGGTCAAAGCGGACGAGTTGGAGAGAGGGATAAGGAAGGTGATGGATACGGACAGTGAAGTGAGGAAGAAGATGAAGGAGATGAAGGAGGAGAGTAGAAAGGCCATAGCTGAAGGTGGATCCTCGTATACCTGGTTGGGCCATTTCATCGAAGACGCAACAAAGTGATAACCTTTTTTCGTAGTTTATTTAATTAACAAATTATCTAAGTTGTTAATTCATATATTCTATAGAGATAAATAAGAAAACAACCACTCTAGAAAATATATTTTACCACTCTAAAAGCCAATCTATGTTTCATACATTTGGATGATTTTATTGTATGTTAAAGTTGACTTATGAAATAAATTATTTATTATTTTTGATAATTTCAGTATGTCCTGCATGCAAAGAGGAACTATAAGGAGATAAATAGCATTTTTCATACTTATATATTAGTTATAACTTCATAATCATGGTGACCCAATTAGTAAGGTAATCATGTTATTATGGTTGAAGAATGTTAAATATACATTGCATTACTTCTATGATGTAGGAAGACAATATTTTATTGTCTAAGGACATTAGTCTTAGATCCTAATAAAGTAATTTACCATTATGTAAAAAGCTTACATTTCATCACATTTAATAGTAAAGTTGCTATGCCTATCTATTAGTATTTGGAAGATTCCTCAACAATATGTTATATCTTGAGTATTGTGAGTAGATATGAAATATTAGGATAATTGCTTGAAATTAGCTCGAGTATAAGAATTCGGCCCAAGAGTTTAACTAAGGATGACTCAAATTTCTTTCAAGCTTTAAGATTCTAGTAGAATGAATTAGTAGAAGGTTTTGTCTAATGTTATATCTATGCTAGAATTTTGCTCCAATTTAGCTAGAATTTTTCTAAAAAATCGATCAATTTTGTCTCAAGTAAAAAAGAATTTTGCTTGAGTTTAGTTGGAGTTTCACTTGATGTTTGATCAATTTTGTCTTAGAATAAAAAAATGATAAGAACAATTCATTGTAAAATTAGATCAATTTTGGTTTAATTAAAAAATAATTAGTTTTACAATATACAGTTTTTTAACTATCTTGAAATTATAATTTTCTACATTTAGTAGGCCTCAATTTCCCTCGGTGATACCCTTAAACATGTGCCACTTAGGTTGAAATTTAATTTTTCTCAGTGAATATGTCTTTTCATAGGCTCAGGAGTTATGAGATCCCAACTTCAAAAGAAAACTTAAAATCGGGATAAAGTATTAAAACTAAGAGTATAATGAACTTCGGAGGCCGAAGTGGCCTTATGCCACTTAAAACCAGAGTAGTTTGTGCCACAGAAGGCTGGACTGCTTGAAGTCCGGAATAGATAAAGTTGACAGGAACTTGTAAGGTTGACCGACTTTTAGAAGGTTGACCGGCTTTAGAATATTGACCGGTTTGAGTAAGGGTTGACCGAAAATTATGATGTTGACCAGATGTTGACCAACGTCAAAATGTTCACCAATCCAAAGAGTTGATTGGAATAAATTAAGGGCAACTAAAGATAAGGACCAACATTACTAATTAGTTAAAACCCAACTAGACCATAACTAAATGAAGTAGATGAACCACCTCATTGGCTGTCTGAGAAGAAGTACGAGGTAGGTAGCTTACCCCCACTTACTCCACCTAACCCCTCCTCTATATATATTCAGTTTCGATCAAGGAAGCTGGTATGAGCAACCAGCAAGAAGAACGGTAAGGAGTAGAGAAGGAGAGAAAACTTCCAGTCTGTAAAGGTGGCCGAACGATTGTCAGGCAAGTATACCCCCTACTTTTAAATTCATGGTTTAATACAAAGGTATACTCTATTTTTAATTTCAGAATATTGTAAGTGTACTTCGGACGATCATTCTTTTTAAGTTCATTGTATGTGTGCTCAGTTTTTAAAGTCCATGCTTTGCAAATATATTTCTGTCTCCAAAGTTTCAACTTTAAAAACTGTCAGTTTTTTCTTCCGATTTATGTTAAATGCATGCCATTTTAATTACTGTTTGATAAGTTGTATTCTGGTTTGAATTCATACTTTCTGCCTTCTGTCCTCTACTTTCTACTAAACTCATGTTTAAATTGGAGTACATGAAAATAAGGAAGTAGACCGACTTGTATGTCACTTACATTATCCAAATTTGAAACCGGCCTTAATTGGTAAAATAATTGAAACCGGCCTTATAATATAAGTTGAAATTGGTTTAAGTAAATATCAAAATTGGCCTTGTACGTTAATTTGAAAACGGCCCGGCATATTAATTTTAAAACCGGCTAAGAATAATTGAAATCGGCCTTATATTTATAATTTTGAAACTAGCCAAGAATAATTGAAATTTGTTTTGTATTACAATTGAAACCGGCATTTATGTGGTGATTCTGAAATCGGCATTGTATCATAATTTTAAAATCGGTATTTGCACCGTGATTTCAAAATTGGCCTTGTATCATAACCGAAACCGGCATTTGTACTGTAATTTTGAAATTGGCATCTGCATTGTGATTTTGAAACCGACCTTATATTATAATTGAAACCGGCATTAGTATTATAATTTTTGAAACCGGCATTTGTATTATAGTTAAAACCAACCTTGTATCATAATCAAAACCGGCATTTGTATTGTAATTTCGAAACCAGCATTTGCATTATGATTTTGAAACCAACCTTGTGTTATAATTGAAACCGGCTTTGTATTATGGTTGTAACCGGCATTTATACTGTACTTTTAAAACCGACATTTACTCTGTGATTTTGAGACCGACCTTGTATTAAGATTTGAAATCGGCATCTGTACTGAAATTTTAAAACCGGCTTATTATGTTATTTGAAACCGGCTTGTGATATGGCCGTCTAGAATGAACAAAGAAAAATACGAACCGATTTTTGATAAAGACAATAAGTTTAGACCTTAGCCTTGGGAGACAAGGTGCTCCGACATGCCTTAGGACCTTAAGGTGATAATCGAGGATAACAAAGTAAGAGCCGTTCTCGGGACTTTGTACAAGGAGGCAGTGATAGCCGTCCTCGGGGCTTCGTACAATGAGGTAGTAATAGCCGTCCCCGAGGCTTCGTATAATGAGATAGTGATAGCCGTCCTTGAGGCTTTGTACAAGGAGGAAGTGAGAGCCGTCCCCGGGACTTTGTACAAGGAGATATTGCTATGATTGTAAGGAGATGTGTACAATCTATCCTCAATTAAAGCCTCATTCCATTAAGCAATAAATAAAAGAGGCTAAATTGTGACCGGCCTTATTTTATACTCAAATATTATCTGTTCAGATTTTCTGATTAGCTTTTGTTCGGCCAAATACTACCGTATGATATATATGATGCATAATTTCCTGCATTTTACCATTCTAAGTATTCTGCATGATTCCGACCAAATGATATTCTGTATATGTACTATAACTGTTGACAGTACGAACGTTTTATGAAAAATCTGCGTGTACCTTATTGAGTTCTGGCTCACTGTTTTCTCTTTTTTCTCCCCTCAGATGAAAATTTAAAACTCGTACCTGACAAGACGAAATGATTAGAGCCTACCTGAAGAGTTTGTAAGGATCCAAAAGCACCTTTTGGACGATCGACAAGAAGAAGTAATTAATATAATGATTTGTTAGAATCGATAAACTTTTGTGATTAGACGTTCATGCTATATGTATTCGGAAATGAATTTTTATGGGAATGAATGTAAATGCTTCTGTTGGATAATAAACTGACTTTCGTTTTGTATGAGTCCTAGACGGCATTTGTGGTCCTGTGATTTGGAAGGCATAATCGGCCCGGACCTAGCCACCGAAACTTGGTATCAATTCCAGGAGATCGATGGCAAATTGCAAAAAAAAAAAAAAAAATCCGTTCCGTCACAGGAGACCCAAAGAAATTTTTTTTTTGGGGTCTTAAACTAGTTGCTTCTTGAGTTTTTATTTAATTAATAAAATCAAATGTTATTTGTCTTTTCTGCTTATTTTTATGTATCTTATTGGGTATGTGAATTTGTTGTGATATGACTATTTATTCTAAAACAATTAATCCATTACATGTATTGAATTTTTTGATAATAAATTTTAATTTGGCAATTGTTCCAACTTGTTAAACTTGGATAAAGCTAAATATGGAGATAAGACCAATTTACAAGCCTAAGAGTAGAAATGAAGAGAGACCAGCTGTGAATGGATCACATGTAAACCTAATTAAGACAAAATCCATTACCACGAGAATCAAAGTCCAAATCACCATTAAACCAAAGGAAATGGATCAAGATAACCAACCACCGAGTGTCGCCCAACTTGTGATCCATTTTTTAGATGATAATCAATTAAATGCTCAAATCTTACTCAGTTAATACTATTCTATCACTGAATACAAATATGAATGACACATTTGTCAACTGAAATGATCAGCATTTGACTTATTACTCAATTTAGAGGGGATAACTGTTCAATTAAAAAATTATTTTTAATGAATCATCGCCATATAATATTATAAATTATGACCTATTCTTACTGAGAAAATGACAAAAAAAAAAAGAGAGATTATAAGTTGATTCCTTAGAAATGAGGAATGAACATTTCAAAGCCAAGAATTCTGTTCCCTTTCTCATTTGGTCGTACTTATAGTCCATCTTCCATTCCCCCTTCTTAATGTCCATGGTCGTACTTATACATATTCACCCTTGTTGGTGTACATGAGTCTAATCCTCAATTTCTCTTAATAAAAATCAAGAGTGACCAATTGTGATTAGCCTAATTAGCCCCTTTAATTATCCTAATTAGGGAGGATTTCTATCTAACTCTAACTGCTAGCTATTTTATTTGAAAAAAAAAAACTTGATTTTTTACTTTAGAATTGTAATTTATACTTGTTACTCATTGAAAAATGCTATAAAAGCCATTTTAAATGCGATTCAAAGTTTCTATGAAAATTATATCAAATGCATCTTATGATATAATATTTTGGTTCAGAAAACTATCTAAGTACGTAAATTTTTTGCTTAAGATTCGATCAAAGCTTGCTTTATACCCAGACTTTCTCAAATTTTCTCACTCAAGGTACGTAGGATGTTCAATCAAACGAAAAGCGGTTTGAAATTAAGAAGCCATGCTTGAGTTTCGTGTGATGGATGCCTACACTGTATTTTTCCTGAGAGCCTCTCCTTTGATGTCCTTGATAAAGACTGCTGAAAGCATTTGCGTGAAGCGCAATGTTCACTTGAGGATATTGCCAAAGAGCCTCGACGTAATGACTACTTGTATGTCTGCTCTATCAAACAACTGCCCAAGGGATTTCGCATGATTTTAGTGAGATGTTCATTCAAACAAACAAACAGTTTTCCACTACAAACCCTCTTCTTGAAACTGCTTTGATCGGATGTTTTCTTCATTTTTCAAAGCCTTTAACTTCTTTCATTGAGAGTAACACATGACAACTCTAACAAAAAGAAGATTAAAAAGCATTTGCTTGAGAGCCTTTGAAGTAATCTTTCATGACTTTTGAGAGAATCACCAAGTTTTGGGGATAATTTCACTCATTTGTATCCTTAAAACATCCATTTATTCATATAGAAAATACTTATTCAACATAGATTTCACAGTACTTAAGCTTGATCCAAAAAATCCTGAGCATACCTGCCATAGTAGTGTCTCCCCCTCTAAAAAATATCCTAAGGGATGGCTTATCCTCCGAAAGCCATCTTTTATACTCCTCAATTTTATCTTACATTATAGTCTGTATGTAATGGATTTGCGTGCCGAAGAAAAATCCAGATAATGAATACTGGATATGTGACCTCTTGTTGTGGTTTGTGATGTGTAAAATCGGATAAGAAGATTCAAGAATCTATCTAGGAATTCCATGGTTCGATTTCATTTTCAAGATAAATATTAAAATGTCAATTATTTAAATAATAAAAATAATATTTTTATAACATTAATAATCTTTACACATCAGTTGTAGAGGCTCCTTATAGCAATTGGCACTTCAATTTGGGTCAGTTGGATCCGCGAATATATCATCTAGAATAGGTATATTTGGACAATTAAATTTCTTTTAATCATTCCCACGGAGCTTTTCGGAGCAATTTGAACTTTTAGTATGCCTTTAGATTGTTTTTCGAGCATATTGGTGGGGATAGAGAAATGCATTTTTTTATGGTCCAACAATTGGCACCATAATGACCCACTTATTTGTACCTACTCAACTAGAATGATGCTAGGAATCAAGCCATACTAGGACACTCGTTTCAATATTGATTGTGTAGGACCGATACGAAATCCATCTAACATCTTCTTTCAGGCGTCCGATTTCAAAGCAAATCTAGAGTGCGCTTTGATAGAAGATGGAATGCTCCTAGCCATACTAGGACCAAGACATTAAGTGGGCTGCCGTTAGATGGAATGGGAAAAATCAAAAGCATATCGCACACAAATTGGCACCGAGGGCTATCGTTACCATGTGTGGAAGGTGAGGAATAAAATGTTTTCTCCCGACCAGTACTCCTCTGCTCAGAGCCGATCAATTAACCGTAACTTGATCGGTGTTGAGCAGACCAATTGGTAAATGTTGAGGTTGCCTCAAGAGTTATATTCATTAAGGGTTCGTCGGGCTGATGTTTTGCTTTGTACGTTGAGTTTTTGTTTTCTTGGATTTTACTCCATTCTCCCTTCTTGAGCGCTCGGCTCCTTTTGGATGGTTTGAAGGTCTTTATGGTGGCGTTAGGTTAGTTCATGTCTTTGAAAGTTGTTAGGCAGGTTGTCTTTCATTTTAACTATACATATATTTTTTATTCAATATAATTACTTACTTAAAAAAATATTTATATATGATTACTTTATCTGTCATTTTTAAAATCACATAACATTATTGTGCTATTTTTTGTAAGACGAGATCATTCAAATAACGAGTTTATGAGATTAAGGAAAAAATTACCAAAATTCGACATATTGTATTCTATTTATATATAAAAAAGTCTAAGCAAAAATTATACCGTGTAAATTAAATTTAATTAATGAGCATGTAAGTGAAATGCCGGACCTTCTTCTTTTCTCCTTTTCTCTCTTCTTTCTCTGTGCGACGTTCTTTGTGTGAAAAATAATTTCGAATTATCCTAAAATCGCATTAGGCATAATTTTATATTAAGTGTGACACTCAAGCACCAACTAAGCGCATGTTGTGCGCCAGCCTACTAAAATCAGTGCACGAACGTCCTCTCGAGTACACCTCAAGTGACCCCCAATTTGGAATCGACACACATGCGTGAATCAGGCGTCTATCATGCGCTACTTGCTGACCTTCGATCGATATTCAGCTGATCCTCGTACGAACATCGTACGACCCTTTAATATCTTTTATCACTTAAATGACCATCGATCAATTTTTAATCGACTATTATATGAATATTATTCGACATTTTGATAACTATTCGTCTGTTGTGACATCTATAAGAAAATGACCAAAAACCCAATAAAATAAAATTTGGGGGATGATTATATGCTCTTAAAAATATCTTTATTGAATTTTTTTCGGTTAACTAAAGAACAAGAGATATTTGTCATCATCTTTTTACAAAAAACAAAAGCATTCTATATTAGTTACACTTGATAAGACTATATTTAATATATTTTTTTTCTCAAATGCAACGATGCATGTCGTAATTTTAGATTTGAATAGAACGAATTTTTGGAGGGATTCTTTAAATCTCTCATTTCAAATTTTAAAAATTATAAACCAAATAAGAGTTTAAAGGTACACAATTGACTATTCAATTTATTATTTGATATTAAAAAACCTTGCCAAATTATAATGCTTTAAGAGGACTTAATGGGTACACCAGTAATGGGCTGGCCTAAAGAAAGATCAACAGAAGTCCAAGAAGGTCGGTCAACATTTTTGACGGCCCAGTAAGAAGACGGGCCCAGGAACGAGAAGGCCCAAGACGGTCAACGTTGGCGTTGACCGTCTTAGCTTCCAATTCGCTCACAGACGGTCAACTCAAGGTTGACCAGTTTGATTGAGCATTTAGAAGCTTTGCTACGGTGATGAGCCTATTCCATTCTGGCCCACAGCCCATCAGTTGATCGCCGGCTATTCTCTTTTCGTTCTCCACGAAGGCGGCGAACACCACTGACGGTCAACTCAGATGTTGACCATCCGCACCCTATACATTGAGCCCAAATAACGCCTTTTTACAGTAATGGGCCTGCTCCGTTTGGGCCCATCACTCATCAGACGGCCAATCACAGCTTTCCACGCGTCTCCTACGATTTCAACTGGCGCCAAAAGGGATATCAGCAATCTTGACACCTCCCATATAAGGAAGGCGCCCGATTCCTTGCCAGCCAAGGCACCTCAATGGTAATATGTTGAGAAGGAAAGAAATCAGTTTGGAAAGTGGACGGTCGTCTCACAAGGCAATAATCCTTCACAACTTGGCAACAGGCATCAACCTCCAGGAGGAAAGCCAACCAGCAGATCACAAGGACGATCACTCCTTCCAAAGAAGGGGGATCGCCATCTTCACCATAAAGGAAGCCCTGGGTTCATCATCCAAGGCAGGCTTTCTGGCATGCTTTGGGACACGCTCTCTTTGACGCCTGCATTAACACAGAAAAACCCTTAGTGCTCTGAGAAATTAGCTCTCTCTCTCCGGGCATCCAAACACTTAAACGTAATCGAACTCCAAGGCAACGGACGAGTCTCTACAGCCATTCTCTGCCTCCCTACCATCCAGATACGAGAAAGGCCTTGCGTCTCTCTGACATCTGGAACAAAACACTCTCTGTCCTTCTCTAATTGCTCTCTCTCTATTTTCAGTTTCTTCCCTCTTGAAGACTGTTTTACTGACTTGAGCGTCGGAGTGTTTTCGATGGGATTACATCCCGCCGTTAACGCTGACATTTTGTTTACTTTAGTGGTGTGCAGGATTCGCACTCAGTGAACGGAGTCGGTTCAATCCATCCAAGGGAGTCCGAATCTGTTCGAAATCGAATCCAGGTACGTATCAGGACTAAAAAATAATTTTTTTAAAAAAAGAGATAGGAGTCTTGAGGATACGTTCCTACTAGGAGGAGTTTTTTAAGAAGCAATTATGTTTTGGTAGGTAAGTTTTAAACCCTAAGATATAGAAAAATAAGCGTGCTCTCGAATCTTAATATAAAGATGAAGATGCCCCATATGTGCTGGGGTGATTCTCCTTGATAGTGGGTCTAGGCTTGCCCTAGGGTAACCTCTTAATAAGTTTTTGACCATTTTTCTTCTGACGATGAGTTATATTTAATTACTTAATATATTATACTCATTTGAAGGAGTTAGTGTTTTTCGTTGAAAAAAAAAATATCCTTTTTATGGGTTAATATATTTCATTGAGTAGCTATTTTTTAAGATCAATTGTCACATTTTAAATGTATATATAATGGAACTTTATAAAGTGATTGTAATTCATGTATAATTCTCCCGATGGGTGAATTTGTGAGGATTAAAATTTTAAATTATATTAATCATGATCAATTAAATTAATACAATTAAAATTGAGATAAAATGATGTAAAAAAATCAGGTCAAAAAGTTATTTTGGACATGCATTGCTTGTATGCCAGATGCTAGCATAAGCGTGCTTGGGGTGCCAAAAATAAAAGCTATGTACCTTAAGCATGTTTGAATTGCGCTCGAGCACAATTTCTAGAAAGATATTGCCCAAGTGGAGCTCAAGACACACTCGAGTGTGATTTCTAAAAGGTTACGCCCGATTGGCACTCAAGCTCTGGGCGAGCATAAATAACACCCGATGATAAGTTTCGGTCATTTTTCAAGGGGTGCAAAAAGAAAAGATAGGGAAAATCGATGAGAAGAGAGAGAAGAGAAATAAGGTTTCTAATAGCTCAAATTATGATGATCAGAGTAATAATTTGGATAAATTATGGTGAGGAAAGTGTATTCTAAACTTCCTCTTTCATTTATTATTAATTTATTATCGTTTCCTCCGAATATTCTTATTTTAATACTCGTCTAAGCTAAAATTTTGAAGTTAAGATACGTAAATTATATATGTCTGTTGATTTTTTATAATTTTATGAAGAAACTTTTTAAGAATGCATATTTAAATTTTTGCATCATGTAATATGTATTGTATTTTAGAATCTAAATTCTTTTTTATGTTTGGAAACCTGTTATTTTTTGTT
>JAODPA010048962.1:0-11643 GCA_025585075.1 Nepenthes mirabilis | reverse complement strand
TATTCTATTCTAATAATCAAATATAAAAATAATAATTTCAACTCTATTCCTATCTTATTCTATTCCCTAGGAATAACTATTCTATTTTCACATTATTCTATTCTAGCAACCAAACGTACCGTTAATCTTTAATATTTTTACTCACTAAAAAGAAGAAACCAAAAATATCATAGGCTTTGTTTTTATGCTCATAATACCATGACTCCCACCCTAAGAAGTATTACAATCATGAGTTTTTCAAGACTGATAAAGCTTCCTTGGTTGTTGCGGAGATGACAGCATCTGAAGCATTTGGCAAGTAATAGTATTTCCCTGCACAAGTATACATTTTCAAATCTAAGCAAGAAGAAGATAAGCACAGACCCACCATTGATGGAATCACCAACTATTAAAGAGTGTTTTAAAGCATACCCTGAGCTACTCTGGCAATCTCTTTGGCAAAACCAGTTGATACAAACTTGTTTTCCGTGTCGATGACAAGCAGCGACATCCCCGCTTTGTATATTTTACCGGCTACTTCAAGAATCTCATCCTAATCATGCCAAGACGGGAGATTTTTCGTGAAAAAGAAGTCTATCTGGAAATTTTATGGAGCAAATATAAGATTCTAAACAGACTCGAAAAAGAACAGTCTTGATAAAATAAGACGAGATCACACCACTTGACTCGGTAATGGACTTTTCTGTCCAAGGGGACTGGTAAAATGGTCTATGTTATTAGAGTTTACTTCATGCTAGTCATTCACAACATAATAATGAGCTACGGATCGAATAGGAAGATTTTAGATTTCGCTTGCTATATCACTTGTTTAACCAACCAACAATATAATCTCTATAGTAACAACAATCAAGCCTCAGGAGACACTAAGTGGGATCGATTATATGAATTCGATTTTGTCATTTTGATCCACTTAATACAATATCCTCTGATAATGAAAACAATTTCAAATCATTTTATACCACCTCACCCCAATTTTTCCTGAGTTTATCTCTTTTTTTTCTCTAGCCATAACTAACTCATATTTCTTCATATATGTTTTTATTTAGCCTACAATTTAAGTGTTCAAACCACCAATAATGTTTTCTAGGTATAGTTTTAATGCATCGATGGCACACTGCACATTTAAACTAAAACTACAAAGCAGTCTAGTTTTAAGAGTGCAAACTTGTCACAGAACTCAAGCATGATAGTCCATTGTTTAATTTGTTTAACCCCTTTACAAAACCAGTATACATATATATAATTGGAGATATCATTATTTTTGGTACGTAAGTTCCGATAAAAAGGTTTGAAATCAGGGGATAAGTTGCGGTAATGTGGTGAAATGTTGCTCGAATCCAAAGTTAGATGGTTCTCTTTCAAAATGTATTGATGTACAACAGTTGATTAGACATCTAAGTATAAAGTACTATTTCAGTGTGGGACAGGATAATGTTATTCCATAGTCAATAGGTCGTCTTCTTCTTCTTCTTCTTCTTCTTCTTCTTCTTTTTCATTATAGATAGGTGAAAAATAGAAAAGAACAGTTGATCCCTAAATCTACTGAACTCCGCAAGGTCCATATCAGGCAGGGGACTCATCACGGCAGATCAGTATCAATTACGAGTCTTGAGATCTGATTAGTGTAAAGAATTTAGCAGGGAGCCAACTGAACACCAGCTATACACACTTTCTTCATATGATAATGACCATTACTGAGCAATTCAGGCAAGATCAAACAGTGGATGAAATGCCAAAAGTTTGGAGGCAGCTCTCACTAACGTACCTTTAACTCCTGTGTAGAAGGCCTAGAGGTATCTGAAGTAGCTGCCTCAGGGTCAGTAGATCTTTTGAGTGATATATTAGCTCTGCCATCTGTGATTGCAACAATCATGATACGTCCCACATCTCCACTTTTCTCAGCGTTTAGCCCAACCCGAACAGCCTAAGAATATTTGTATAAGAGGTAGAATCAGTGCCGGGAAGAGAACTGCCAAGAAGAATCAGAAGGTACTGACAGTTTCTTCTTTTCTACAGGTAGAGGTGCAGAAATAGTGTATTGCATCTGAGATCTTTTGTCTCAGGGCCTTAGCATTACGGCTCACCAGTAGGTAAAGATAATCTGTTCCGGAGAACATATAAGTTAATTAACAAAAAAGCAAAATAACCATATCGATATCGTCCGTATCGGTTGATAATATCAGTATGGGGCATATCGGATGCAAAATTCTTTTTACAAATCTAAAACTGAAGGAAAATATCGGACTATATTAAAAAATATAGTGTATCGACCAATATTTTCAATAACGGCCGATTTATAATTGATAAGATGATATGACTAGCTTGGCGTGGTATTTGGAAATATCAATATGGGAGGCTCATATCGATACATGTCGGCTGATATTTCATTTTATGTGATACTTAAAAGTTGAAAATATGGCAGGGACCAGTAGAACTACACAGTATAGCAAGGTGGAGAGACTTAAGTGGACAAGGAAAATAAGCTAAAATTCAGAAGATTAAACAAAATCAGAAAAGAAAGGTCAATTGCTGAAAGCAACTAGGAAAATCACGGACCGTGGTAAGACCATGAGCTAGAGGAGAGCCTCCACCACAAGGAAGTCTTTCAAGACGTTTTCTAGCCATTGCAATAGATCTGGAAGGAGGCAGAAGAACCTCTGCGCAGTCACCACGAAAAGGAATGATGGAAACCTGTGCAAAATTCCAGATTGACATCAGAATCAAGTTCCATTGACGTGCATTTGCCATTGCTACGATAATTTTAAACGATAATTACTTCTTCAACTAGAAAATTTGAATAAAAAAGTTGATTTAGAAGATAATCCTAAATAACACCAATGCCCCAGAAGTTCTCTTGTGACAGGATTCAAAACAGTGCCAAAAAAGATGAAACTACACAGCATATATTTATTAACAGAACTGTTAGGATAAGAGAGTGAAATGAGTGACCAGAAAGTACGTTTTTCTGCAAATGGAGAGTATGAACTTTAACATAGGTTGGTTGGAGGATGATGCAGGAGCATGCCTACAAGTGAGACAGTGACAGAGGACTGCAACCACCTCTTTAAATCGCAATGCTTGTTCATTTATAGAAAATAAGATCATATAGAAGAACCTGATCTCTGCTTGTATAGCTCTCAGCAAGCAACTTCAGTGCAGCACCTTTTGCGTTCTGCATCCGGTTCAATGCCATGCTCCCACTGGCATCAACCACAAATATTACCTGTCATTAACCAATGACTCCCAAGTCTAAGTACATCTACAGAAGTAACAGTAGATAGCCATATAAAAAGCTTAGAGTATAGTACTTATTTTCACACTACTACAGCATTTGCTTTCGTTGAACTTTTGTGTTTTGCCTATTGGATCTATTATTCATAACAAAGAATACATTCAATACATTTCTTATGCATCCATAGAATCTTATATTGGATTTGAATCAGATTTTGGATAACCCCCNTCATAACAAAGAATACATTCAATACATTTCTTATGCATCCATAGAATCTTATATTGGATTTGAATCAGATTTTGGATAACCCCCACCTCCCCCCCCCCCCCCAAAAAAAAATCAAAGAAAAAAGAAAAAGAGAAACAAAAAGGTTGGAGAGAGGCAAAACAAAATGAAAATTAGACACACAATTTGATATATTACATCTGTAAGATTCAAAATTTAAAGTGAACTCAATGATGCCTTCAAAACAAGGCACTTCTCATTCAATCCAGCCCACTCATATCATTTAAGATTTGAAATTTGAATCCCTTTATTTTCCTCTTCTTCAGTCATATATGTGAACTAATAAATAATTCGAGTTTGCAAATGAATCATTTTTACTTATATTACAGAACAAGGAAAGTAGTAGTGAATTGACAGATATTGGGACTCCAGAAAGAAGCAATGTATATAAAGTAGAGCCAACATTAAAAAAGACATTACCAAAGCTCCTGCTTTTCGTGCCATTCTTTTTGCTCTCATGTCTGACTTTTCTACAAAGACTTTCCTACCTGTTTGCAAATCCTTCTCCCTTCTTAACTTTTGGTATGGAGCAGCTGCTCTAAGGGTCGCATCAACAGCCAATCTCTTGACAGGGCCCTGTTTTAGCACAACGTACTTCTTTAGCAATAGCAGATGAATAATAGGAAGTTTTTACAACATTACAAATCACAATCAACTGTCATTTGGATGATAAAATTTGCAGAGGATTTATACAGGAATATTTTTCTTTCTATTAATCTTACTAAAGAGAACGGGGGAAGAAAAGCTGCTCCATGCTCCCGTTGACATGGAGGATGATAACAAAATGAAGAAGCACCAGACTTAGGAAAAATAAATGAAGAAGCACATGACTAAGGAGAACAAACCTTTGGAAGCATTGGCTTAATATATCGACCTCTATCTTCTGAAAATATAACATTCTTTGCTCTCCCGGCCTTCCCTCGTCGTCTCTGAGCTTGTTGTGCAAAGAAAAGAAGTTTATCATCTACCAAGCCCCCATCAGCATCAAAAATAAACTCCTCAGGTATTTGTTCCTGCTGTTCTCCACTCTCCTCATCATTGTCATCCTGAGAAAAGAAAGTAATTCCCCTATAAGCAAAGTCAGAGATATTTTTAATTTTCCTCCAAGGAAGATTGGGCATCAATAAAAAACCATTGAACAAACCTCTTCCTCATCTTCTTCACTCTGTTCCTCAGATGAATCTTGGTTCTGTGGAGGAGGTGGTGGCGGAGGCGGCTGCTGATTTTGCTGCTCTGGGGGGTTGTTGTTGATGTTTGAACGAGGAAGAATAACCAGTTCAACCTGTAATCAATGAAATACCACATCAATCATGTCCTATAAGAAGTCATTATTCATCAACACCACCCATATCATTCATCAATTCAGTTCTATTCAACTCTGAATTACAGAGCAAAATTTTAAGATCACACGGGTTAAAATGGAAACTATGAAACCAAATTAGGGACAGGAAAAAGATTGCTAAGAAAAAAACATTCTCACTACTACAAAAGAGGCTGAAAAAAATCTATTTCTAAATGTGTCTGGAAAATGCCAGGCATCTCCCTCTCAATGATGCAATGGTCTGTACGGTCTCCTGTCAAGCATCTAACACCTGTACAACTAACTGAATTGTTAAAAGTTTCTCAAAACTACTAATTACATGCTACATGGAATTCATTAATTAACATGGAGTAAATTTCATTAGGCTGACAATCAATTAGTATAAGCCCTAGCTTTAGTGGTGACTGTAGAAAGGCTTCCGTTATCATCTACATATTAAACAACTTGATAGTAACATAGGCAACCAGTCATACAGATACTTAACAGCTTTCTTAAGATCATCCACGCCGACTTTTTCACGTCCTTCCAAAGCAGCTAAGCATTTAGCAACACGGGTTGCATATAACTCAGCTCTGTGTCCCTGTTATAGACATTAAATAACTGTTACTGCACCCCAACTACGTTAGTAAAACAAGCCTATGCTACATGATACGAAACTGTAAAACAACTTTACAAGGAGGTCAATACTCAAAAAGTTTTAAAAGTGCATGGAAATTGCATAAACTTGGATGATTACCTGAAACCAATAACATTAGCAATTAATTATTTGTTGTCATGAGATGATTATTGGGTTTGTCAAAGCAGTTTCTGTTAAGAAAAGTTCAATATTACTAGAACTCAATGACTAATAATGACATGAAAGACTGGGATTTTTTCCTCTCTTGTGCATGAGAAACTATTAATTTAAATAGCTAAAATAAATGCAACTTTTGACCTCCTAAATGAAAATGAGATTTAAACATTTGTACAATGTAAAGGGTACAGAATAGGAGAATTGATCAATATACCAAATGGAAGGGGGGGGGGGGGAAGAGAAAGAGAGGGAACATTTTAAAACCTGGCAACCACCTCGCAGAGTTTCCATAACCAAGTATTTTACTTGCTCTCTGCTGATCCTAACATCCTTTAGATACTCCCTCGCCAAAATGATCTGAAAGGCATGAAGATAAACAAATTAGTATTGTTGATCAAATTACAATCTCAAGTCCTCTTATGGTGCACATAATTTGACACTTAAAAGCAAAAAAAATTCTAGAGTCTAGATCACCAATACTCAAAGAATTGTTTGCATTTGGACACACAAGGATGAGCTTTTTTTGGGGGGCTGGGGTGGGATAATATCAACTAGAAGATTTAGCAATCCCTTATGTTGAGAGTGGTATACTCATCCTCATAAACAAACTCCATATTCTCTTTTTTCCTTTACTTTTTCTCATGTGGATAATGACTTGTCAAATTGTTCAAATTTGCTAACTGTAGGATTACCTGGGTCTTTGCATATTCTGTTTCTTCCTCTACCATTTTAAATACTTCATTGCTCTGTTCCTGAAATTGAGTTGCAATTCCAACAGCTGCAACACGATCTTCAAAATTCATTGGAAGATCTGCACTGCAGAAGGGCTTTGTCATCAGCTTAGTAAATATAAGAAGTATCATAATCTATTGGATGCCAATACAGTTGAGAACGCATATGCTTTTTTAAACCATGCACGCATCTTAAAGCTTCAGCAATTGGAGTGGAAAGAGAAAATTCTGAGTGAAGCAAGATGGCATAACAACTACAATAATACCTTAGATTAATTGCAATGCGATCTAGTAAATGCTCCCTTACGGCACCCTCTTCAGGATTATAGGTTGCAATGAGAAGGGGCTTGCATGGGTGCCGGAAGCTGATCCCTTCTCTTTCAACAGTATTAACACCCTCAGTCAAAACATTGAGCAGAAGATTACTAATACCGTCATCCAGAAGGTTTATCTCATCAACATATAAGACACCTCTATGAGCTACAGCAAGCAGTCCTGGTTGAAAAACAGTTGTCCCTGTCTTGACAGATTCCTCAACATCAACGGACCCAATGAGTCTGTCCTCTGTGACACCAAGAGGAATCTGCAGCAGGTAAGCAATCAGATAATCATGAAAAGCAGCAATAACAATCTAAATAGATAAGGTTCTGTTTGAAACAGAAGCTACCTGAACAAATGGAGATTTCACAATCTTGGACTTGATAGTACCAGAAGAATCATATTCCACTCGATCAGCTAACCCATCTTCCCACCTTCAAAATCCATAACCAGTGGCACATTTACATAAAATAAGCGAAGAACGTGATACTCCTAACCATAATTATTATTATTATTTTTTTAAAAGCAATGATGAGGACATAAATTAGATGAAGCAAAAATATCATGACAATCAACATTCAACAATATTTCCATACACTTGAACATTATTTCTGATAAACAACATTTTTTTACACTAAGCATGAATTAAATCCTCTGAAATAGGCTTCCAATGGAGGCAACTGTCTGGCAGTGTCAAAAAGACAGCAAGGCTAAAATCCTATTCATAATATCAAACGTTGGCCGATACATCTTGGATGCTGAGTAGGGAAGTTGTACAAATTACAACCACATAGGCTGAGATGGACCAATACAGCCATGCTATTGGCCATTTAGACCGATATGGACCCATACAGGTACAGGTCCGTGATTAATTAATTTAATAATTTAATATTTTCTTTAAATATGTTCATGCCATGGAAGTCGTTATTTAGTGGTAGGACACATGATGAAGGTTACTTACAATAATTCATACATCACATGTTCATGCGTAACAGATTAGCATATAAAAATGATTTATTTAAGTTCTGCAATTTAAAATTCTCTTAAAAATACTAGGGATCAATAATTCATGATAAATATCAATAAATATTTAACTTTTTTAGTATGTCTTACAATGGTTGCTTGTTCTCCAAATTCTCGAACTTCTATATCAATTTAGTCTTTACTAACCATTTACAATTTTGGTTACTGCAACCATTACTATGCACCAGCAATGGGCCGCAACCACAACATTGCATATTAAAACTATGACCCTAATGGCAAGTGGAGGTCCGAACCGACTGATGTTGAAGAATCAGCGGATGAGTTGTGGTTCGGGGTGAAATGCCACTCGAACCCAGAGCTAGCTGGTTCTCCATTTGATGAGTAACTGAGAACAAGGGAGAAGGATATGGAAAGGATGAAGTAATGAAAGAGGAAGTCATTGCTAGTAGTAACGACTTGTCACGATCCATGTCGGCTCATCGGGATAGAGATAGGCAAAAGAGGGATTTTCGTCGTTTGTGGATCACTCGGATAAACGCAGTAATTCGCGAGCAGGGGGTATATTATAACTATAGTAAATTCATACACGATCTGTACAAGAATCAGTTGCTTCTTAATCGTAAAATACTTGCACAAATAACTATATTAAATTAAAGAATGGCTCTCTTCCCCTGGCCTCGTTCTCTCTATCGATCTCACAAGTCTCTCTGATATAGGCAAGGGCTCATCTGTTCTTTTTCCTTGATTTCCCACCTTAGCTTAGGGGCTTCCATTGGGCTGTCATCTAGCTAGGGCTATTTGAACTAGTTTCAAAAGGCTTGATTGCCCCTTCCTTTGTCGTGGGCGTGGGCGTGGGCGTGGGCGTAGGAAATCCAATTCCCATTCGAAGAAGGTCAAGTCACCTAGTACTACTAATATACCATATCAAATCTAACTTCCAACTATGCTAAGCACAAAATATTATCTCAACATTTCCACTTAGCAAAAGGCCACTTTCAAACAGATCAGAAAACACAAAAGAAAAAACCACAGGATGACATTGACTCTATGCAAACATGATTACCCTTTTTTCCTTTTATATTTCAATAACAAACACTTCCTTGCACACAGACACCAGCACACACACATCCATCAAAAGCTTCAGCAAAGAAATGGAAGGATCCACATCTTAACACTTTCTGAGTTATAACACATTTAACCAGTCATTTAGAGAGAAAACAAGTGAACTACAAACAGCTACACATTGAACTTCATTCACTGGGAAGGATGCAGTACTTGAAATATGCAGGAGCAAGACTTACAGGGGCATATTTATAAATGCATTTTTCAAGCATATGTGAGATTGAGTGCATGAAACTAAGCATCTCGCCTAGCAACATTTTGGCACTTGAACTAGTAGTCTAGCAACAATGAATGATACGAGAGTTACAACATCAAGCTACAAAATTGAATGTAGATTAAATTAGAACGATAACTATTTTCTATCTAGTAACTAATCAAGTCAATAACAAGCACGCAGTGGCCTTACTCTTCTGGACAAGTTGGATCAGCATTTGCAGTTGAGCCCACAACTACGTCAATAGGAGGCAGAATGGCATGCAAGCCGCGTGCCATTACAGTCTTGGCTGTTCCTCGCTTTCCAGAAATTGCTATGCCTCCTACTTCACGGTCAATAGCTCCAAGTAAGAGAGCAGTTTTTATGGCATCCTGTCAACAAATCTATAATTTTTCAAAAATACAGTACTTCAGGGAAACAGGAAAGACCTCTTCGGGTCTGCGAGATGAAAATTAGTTCCTTCGATGATACCATGTCCTATGTATCTGCTACAAGGAAACTGTAGAAAATTGAATCATACCAAAGTGCACTACAGTTCAAAAAGTTAAGCTTCTTATTATCCATGTAAAAGGATATGGAGAAGTACTCTAAAGCACTGTACTATTACATTTCTTAGGAAGGAATAGCGATGAAAATATAAGAATAAATATATTTTTTGTCTCCCATACACAAACATGTAAGAAATAATAATCACTTTTTATTCATGCTCTCCATAAAGAAACCACTTGTTGGAACCAGCAAAATTTTGAGCTGATTGGAACCTGCCAACCCTACCTGTGGATATGATAGGAGGCCCAAAACTAATGGCGGTGCAGTGGAGTACAACAAGAGCAAGCCTGATAGTGACCCAATGGAGTACAGCCCAAAAAGGAGTTTAATAAGCAAAGTCTAACTGTAGTCCTGATAACAAGGGCCAGTCAGTCAGGTTACTAGACAATTGCGACTTCAGAGCCAAATTATGTTTCTTAAGGTGATTAACGATAAACCAGATTGGTGTTAAAGGATACCGAATTGTTTATCCAAGTAGTCAACTCCCTACACTTGGCCAGTATTCTATGTCTTAGCCAACTATACTTTAGGAATGCACAATCTGCATGTTCAAACACAAAGAGCTCCCGCGATGATTTACAACAAAAAATGTGCATGTTGGAGGCTAACATGAATGGCCAGCAACCAACCCAACTTCCAGGTGGTTGCTTGTAATCCACTATGGAGAAACTGCTCATATATTAGTTTCTACGCCTCTATAAATACCAAATCTCTTAATGTAAAAAGGGATTGGGATCTAACTCTAGAACCTGAAGATATCAACACCTTGTAACCTTGCAAGCTGGAAAGTCCTTAGAGTATCTGGTCACTAGCTGATCATCACTATCTCTAAGACAAAGTCACACAATACTCAATTTGCACAATAGAGGTCCAGAGCTTGCCCTCCAACACACCCCATCCTTCCCATAAAGAATTCCCTTGAAGCTTTGCCCTACAATCATCTACTCTCTCTCTCTCACTATCTTATTCATTAGTTGCTATTACTGACTTAAGTATTTGATGATAACCCTGAGAGCCAATCCAAATCCTTAAACACTCTCATTTCGATTTGTGGTGCGCAAGGTCTGGGTTTGAAGGTCTAAAAGTCTAATCTGGAATCTCTTGGGACAAAATCCAAATCTTTGGTACTCATCACCACTGATCTTAAAATCTTATACTACCAGGTGAGGCCCGAGAATGAGCTTGACATAAGCACAGGGCCGTGGCTTACCACATTATTTTTAACAAAATGGAATCTCCCAATATTTAAACTGTATCTTGTTGGATTTTCTAAAGTGAAGGCACTTATCGCTAGCATGACAAGTGAATTCCAATTAACTCCAACTCCAACCACAAAAAATGACTCCATTAAGAGTTCAGAGGACGAGAACAACCCATCAGCAGGACAGAACCGAACAGCCATTGGGAACACGTATGTAATCCTACGAATTGTAACAACCAAAACTAGCAAAACTAAACCGACCGTTGAAGCAACGTAAAATTCAACAATTAATAGTCCATATCCTTCAATAATCAGAGAAAAAAGAGCGTAATTTTACCAACCGATCCGCATGTAATTCAAGAAATTAAGCACCGCATTGAGCAAGAAGCCAAGAACCAATCGCTTACCGCATTGAGCAAGAACAAAAGAACTAATTAACAATAAATAACAGCAAAATTAAACAAATAAAGCTCCATATAGATAGGGAAGGGACCTGTCCAACGACAGCAGCTAGCGGGAAGAACTGTCGGCCATAAGAAGCGTTTTTAGTATCGTCATATCGAACAATGACGACGCCATTGCCTGAGTCGAGAGTAGCAGTTGCACGAATTCTCAAGACGGTTGAATCTACGAACTTGCGTCTTCGCTTGGTTGTGTAGTAGAGACGAACGTTCGGTTGGAACGGAGAGGCTACGAAGGATTTCGGCTTGCAAAGAGAGAAGCAGGCCGGAGCTTGAAGAGCCTGCGCCATGTCTGAGAGAGAGGAAGGCGGACGGATGAGCGGAACAAATGATAAAATACTGTTCGCTGCTTATCTGTTACTCCGCCCTTCTAGCTATTATTCGGCTGCCATTGTTACATGGACTTGGATATCCAAATTCTCTTATTATTTT
>JAODPA010048951.1:0-11642 GCA_025585075.1 Nepenthes mirabilis | reverse complement strand
GATTGAGGATGATCGCTTTGTTTTGCTGGATTGGCCTTGGTTGGCTTGAAGATCCCTTGGACAGAATTTTGGAAACACGTTTATTCTGTTGCCTACTCCTGTGCCGATTCTATATTGCATGCTGATGTAGTAGCAGTTGCATTGTTTGGCACTGCCTTGGTTTTTCTGCTGATGCTGGTGCCTGATGAAGATATCCCGTGCAGATGTTTTCAGTTGCTGGCTAGACATCCTGAATCCAATTAGCTTTGAATGAATGGTTGTTGGATGCCAGTTTGATGATGAGACTAGTTGATGACGGTGGAATGTCTGAAATTCCATGTCCTTGTCCATGCTGATGGAAGCTGAACTGTTGGATGCCCCTGGAAGGCGCAGCTTATGCTGTTCTTTTTGCTGGTACGGGTGGTGATGAGCTGTTGATTTGATGATTCACTCGTGGGCTAGGGCCCTGCTGTATGGTGCTTCTAAAGCTTGGGAAGTCGATTGGTGGTGGAGCTGTTTCCAGTCTCCTACAGTGGCCGTTAGGTCCAAAGCTGTCCTCTTAGAGGCTATTTTGGTTTTATCTGTTGTACCGTTTGCTCGGGGTATGCCCTAACTCTCTATGTTTTAATTTCATGCCAAAATACCTGGAGTTAAAACATAGTTTTTGTAATTTTTTTCTCCCGATAATCCAAAATACTTACTTACAAAAAAAAAAAAAGAAAAAAGGGTTGGATAGCGATGCTTCCCCTCTGGGTTGTGATGTACTGTTTTTCATTCTCTATTGATTATGTAGAACGTTGGCCTCATAGAGGTTGTTATGTACCCTTGAATGTACTAGCTGCTCGGGGTATGCCCCAGCAGATAATATTTCATCCCCAAATCAAGATACTTGGCGATAAAATATTAAATTTGTAATTCTTTCTCCCATTAATCCAAAATACTTGCTTACCAAAAAAAAAAGTGTTCCCTCCTCTTGGACGGGTTGGGGGTGCCCGTACAGTTCTGGCTGGGGTCTTTCTGGCTGTGGTCTGATGAGCTGATAGTGGATTAGTTTTGGCTGCAAGAGTCCCTCTGTTGAGGTGGAGATCCTGCTGTTTGGCCATTGGTGACTGGTCTTCTTTGAAGCTATTTGAAGCTATTTGGCCTTGTCCTGATTTCTGGTTGTCACTGGGCTGCAGTGAGGAGGTGACTTCATATGTCGCTATATGGCCAGAGTGGTTTTGAGTGATGATTTTGTTCCCTCATAGGCCGGAGTGGATTTGCGTGTGATGAGGCCGAAGTGGCTTTGCGTACGAAGTGCCTGTTTTGTTCAAAGGCCGAAGTGGCCGTGAGTTAGTTGAATCCGGAGTGCATTTTGCCGGAGTACAACTTGCCGAAGTGCAATTTCCGAAGTGCAATTTGCCGGAGTGCATTTTGCAGAAGTGAAATTTGCCGGAGTGAAATTTTTCGGAGTACATTTTTGCCGGAGTGAATTTTTGCCGGTGTGCATTTTTCCTGTTCCTTTCCTTTGCCCGGAATGTGCAAGGTCGCTTTTCGTTTTCTACTGAGTTGATCTAGTCGACTTTATGTGTCTCATCATATATTAGATAGATTTCATAGTCTGTTGAGTCTGTTGTAGATTGTCCTCCTAGAGGTTTTTTTTTAATGTATTTTCTAATGTACAAGTGGCTCGGGGAATGCCCTAACGTTTATGTTTTATCTCGAAGTCAAAACACTTGGAGATAAAGTATAGATTTTGTAATTTTTTTCCCTTTAATCCAAAATACTTACTTACCAAAAAAAAAACCAACAGTCATCCGGGAACAAACCAACCGGAGAAAATAATAATAATAATAATAATATTTTTTTTTAACGTCGGACCAACCAAGAAAAAAACCAACTAAGTGAAAGTGACGCCTGAACCCCATGAGAAACATAGGACCAAAGCGCCGACCTCTACACAGCCTACAAACAACCCACAGTCCCAACATGAAAAACAATGGAATAATCGGCCATTGAATCAGCCATCCTGGGACCAAAGCTTGCGCCAATTGATCCCTCGAATTACGACATCTTCTATCCTTAGCTTCTGCAGCCATTTCTTTATCCGCATGAGCGCGGAAGATAATCTTTAGCCCTTCTTTTGTTATTCTTGATGACACATATGGTCTCCAGCATGAATTCCATTCTTTCAGAATTTGCATTTTTCGGCCACTTGCAGATGCAGCCTTCAACTCAATCACCTTTTTTTTTTTTTGGTAAGTAAGTGATTTGGATTAGTGGGAGAAAAAATTTACAAGTAATGGTTTATCACCCAGTGTTTTTCCGACTAGGGAAAAAACCATAGTTGCTAGGGCATGCCCCGAGCACTCAGATACAACGAAAAGACCAACAGAAATACAAAAATGCTAGTATTCGTGCAGTACAAATAAACTACTCTAACATCATTAAAGCAGTTCCTAAACAAAAAACATGCCGATTTAAGGCACAACTTCTGAATCCAGCTCCACACCTTCAGCAATGAAGCAAGATGAACCAGCAACCATCACTCAAGCCCATCTGCAACTCCCGGCAGCTAAGGGGGCATTACAGCAACTACATTCTGCCATACCCCACCAAACCGGCAAAACGGGACAAGCAAACGGTCCACATCAGCCAAACCAGTAGATGCATCAAAATTTCAAACCGGGCACAAAGGGGGCAGAAACCGGATTACGCAATATACATAATCCATTCCGGCAATTGACCCTGTGCAAACCGGCTTGCACAATTGCACAAAGAATTGAGCAGCCCGAAGGTGAAAGCATACCGGCAAACCGGTAGAATTGGAAGGCTGGCCACATCAGCAGGAGACCATCCCAATCGAGTCATCAGCAGGAGACCACATCAGAATTGGAAGGCTGGCATCTGAGTCACGTTGGACAACCCAGAGGGCAGCAATTCAGCAAAGACCCGCCTGGCTGTACCACATCCATGAGGACCCCTTGAACCTGCTGATGCAACTCTTCAGCAGCAAGAGGATGATAGGCACCACCTATCCGTAGTGCAATCCCAAATCAGCAAAATCAGATGCCAACATCAATCGGCCAAGCAGCCATTGATGGCTCAGGCAGCACCAGCACACTCCTCCAGCCAGGGGAAGAAAGGCCCAGAAATTTCAGCATTTACAGGCCACTATAGCAGGCAGAACAACGCTACAACAGACCACTTTTCCAGCAAAGGATCAGTGGAACAGCAAGAATGGCAGAGTCAGCCAAAATCTGATTCAGCAAAGAGCACCATCGATGTCACAACCCAGCGAAGAGAACAAATGCAACTTGCCTCACAAACTGACTCAGGACACCGATGCCTCACAATCCAGCAACGCTAGACAATCGGCAGCAACAGCAACAGCTACCTCAAGCAACGCCAGAGCCGACAAAGCTCCAGACTTCCGCATCCAAATCCAAAAATCTGCAGACCACAGATTTATTCCAGCCACCATTGCCGCTGCTGAGACAAACTTCATCCCATACTCGCACACCAATAAGGCAGCACCAAGAATGCCAGCTTTAGAGATCATGGAGCAAGCAGAATAGCAAAAGGCAGTCACTAAACTCCAAGATGCTACAGCAAGCCTGACAGCAGCAATAGAGATGGGATACACCATACTGCCGGCACCACATCTCCACAGCAAGAATCCGGCATTCCTCCAACGCCACAGTCAGCTCCATCATCAGAGCTAAGAAACATCAGGGCTCAACCAGAAAAAACCATCAGATGCATCATCCGAATGGCAACCTAATCCATAGCTTTCGCACCGAAGCCAGGACAGGGACTCTCAGCCACAGCAGTCCTAAGTAGCCCGGGGCATGGAAGCACAGCCGACAGCGAAGGACCCTCAAAAAGTCAGATTTCAGATTTGAAAATGATAATGTTGAAAATGAAATTTGAAATTTGAAAAAGACAACACAGAGAGAATCACTAGCTTCTTTCTGGAACAGCCGCGTCTGAAGGGAGAAAGTCGACTGCAGAAACCCTCAGCAGCTCCTGCCCTAGCACAAGGCACCAAGGAAGGAACGACTTCACAAACGAAGACATACAGGAGCCGACCTCCCAAATCCTACCCTAGCACCAGTCACTAAATCAGAAACGCCTCCTTCAAACAAAGAAACGGGCCGTCTGCAGGACCCGACCTCTCAATTAGATTTAGCAAGGAGAATAAAGATAAACTTCGACAAGACGACCACAATCAGCGGCGCCAACATCGGGTACGCACCAAATGGCGAATCGAGAAGAAGATAGAGGAAAACAGAGAAGGCATCATGCCCTCAGAGAATGAATCGAACCGGCGCCGAGAAGGATCCAACTCAACTCAATCACCTTGCTCCGATTCATTGCAGATGAAACAGCATGCAACCAGTCATCACACCATCTAATTCGAGGCTTTTGGCTTTTTTTTTTTTTTTGGTAAGTAAGTTTAATGAATTAAATGAAAAAAAAGGTACAAAAGCGATGTTCTAACTCCCAGTGTTTTGCCAACTTGGACTTAGAAATGCCCCTGACTGATGTGGTTGTTGGGGTTGTCTGTCCCTGTTTCTGACTCCGTTGCGAAAGCTTCGGCTCTATTTTGGGTAGATCTGCCATGCCCGATTAGTTGCAGGTGGCTTGCTCTCCTACTGTTTTCTCGATACATTGATGTTGTATGAGGCTGTTACTCATACTGCGCATCTGGCCTTGTTATTCAGGTCGTGCCTTGGTGTCTATGTTATTGGATGGTTTCTTTGCCCGGCTGGGTCGAACTGCTCTCTTCTGATGCTGGCAGCCTTTGGTGATGCCGTTGATGATTCATAGCTATGCTGATGGAGAGGTTGATGATACTGGAGGATTGCGGGCTTCCTGCTATGTCATGTGAATGTTGCTGTCGTATGCAACGAGTTACTGGTGTTGGCATTATGGAGGATTCCATCTTTGGCCTCGTCGTTGGTTTGGAGAGTAGCTGTGGTTTCTGCCTGGTATGGAGTTTGGGTTGATTTAGGTCGCGGCTCTTTCGGTGACATGCCTTCTGATGCCGGTCTGCTGCCTTCTCTGTCCAAGGTCATAGAATGCCGGTTTGCTCCGCGCCTGACTTGTCTCATGGTAGCTGTGTGTGCCTTTTTCTCGGACTGCTCCAATTGACCTGATGGCTCTTCGCCCAGTATAAGGTTTGAGATGATGTGGCCTTTGCTGCTGTGTTAAGCTCATAGCCGAGAGGATCCCAGCCTAGGTTCCACCCATTCGTCGAATTGGATCTTCCCCGCTGATTTTGCCGATTTGGATGTTTGCTGACGTTGCCAGGTTGGCTTTGGCTGGCCTGCTAACATGGCATATATATTTCTTTGGTGGCCAGAAATTTCCAATTGCTGTGTGTGGTTTGCTTGTGGTTTACTGCTGGAATTCACAGGAAGCTGTGAGCTGATTTTGCTGTTGCTGGTTCGCTGGCAGTGTAATGCTGGTTGATGTTTGGCTGGATTGCGCATTTTGTCCGGATTGGTAAATGTTTCCAGTATGCACAGGCTTATATGACGGTCGCCAAACGGTTCCCGTTTCTAGCTTCCTACGTGTTCTGGACCTCAGATCTGAAATGTCGGCGTTCCTTGAATCTTCGGTGTTGCTGTGAGATTGCTTTTGCTGATTCAGGTTTGGATGCAGGCTTTTGAGGTTTTTTATCTCTCTCAAGATTGATTTATCTTCTCCTCGGTGCTAGCCCAAGGGCTGTAGGCTCCGGCCTCGATTTTGGCTCTTCTCGGTTCCTACGCCTTTGTGACGATTGGGCTTGCTTCGGATCTATCTGTGGGCCAGATTTTGTCCTTATGGATTCGGATTCGGGAGCTGATATATGGAGCTTCTGTTGGCTCTCTCGCTGCGTGTTGGATCTGCCGATTCCTTAGGTCTGTTGTCATGGCTCTGTTGCACCTCTGCCTGTGTGTCACCCGTCTGGTGGACAGATTGGGGATCTCTGTCGTGCTAGTCTGGTGATATTGGGCGTTGGTCTGAAGAGCTGGCCATGGTACCTTGGGTTGGCTGTGATCTTTCTGCTACGGTGGGGCTCTGGTTGCTGCATTGAAGCTCTGCTTTCTGGGTACAGAGTAAGCAGCAGTCTTTTGGACTGCTGTGGTCTGGTAATCACTGCCAGTTTGATGCTGTTGTATATTTGAGCCAAAACACTTGGAGAAAAGACATTGTTTCTGTATTTTTTTCTCCCATTTAATCCAAAATACTTACTTACCAAAAAAAAGTGTTGGGTTTTGGTGGCTGCTCGGAGGGCTGATTCTCTTGGGCATTTCACTTGCTGCTTTGGCAAGCTGAAGAGGCTAATGCTCCTGGCATTGACCCGTTTTTTTTGGATTCGGTTGTTCTTTGAGGGTATGGATTGAATTCTGTAGAGATCTAAGATCCTTCTTTGCTCTGCCCTTGTGAGCTAGATTCGGATTGGGCTAATCTGCAGGCCTTGCTGTTGAGAGAATTTCTGCTTCTCTTTGATGATGCCCTATCAGTACTTAGTTGCTGTCGTCAATAACAAATCTTGTGGTACCCCTTGTGGTTCATCTCTGTTGAAGTTGAAGGTTACTGTAGGATGGGGGCTGTTGCTTCTCTTGGAGGTTACTGATGTTGATCTCGGTTGATTCCCTGGGATAGGGGCTGTTGCTTCATTTTAATTGTGGGGTGTATGGCTTCTGTCATTTTTGCTGCTGTGGTTTGCTGTTGCTTCCAACTTTACTGCAGATCGTGCTTTTTTGGTGATGATGTATGCGTGTGGGTTCTGCATCTGTGGTGCTGATAATTAAGCTGTAGGTGGATGCATGTGTCAGCTTCGCTGGTTGATGATGCTGTAGCTGCTCCCGTCGGTGGCGGTGTGTGAATTGCTGGGCCTGGTTTGCTGAGATTTTCCGCATGGTAGCTGGTTAGAGTTGTTTTAGTGGTTTGTTGGTTGTTGGCTGATGATGCTAAAAAGGTGTGGCTGTTAGCTGCTGGCTACATCTTGCTGCTGACATTAAGGGTTCTGCCTTAGTTCGGCATGTTATTCTTTGTTTAGGAACTGCTTTTTTGTTTGAGTGGTTTGCTAGTATAGTATGAATTCCAGCAATTTTGTCTTTTAGTTGGTTTCATCTATTGTATCAAAATGCTCGGGGCATGCCCTAGCTATTTAGGTTTATCCCCAAGTCGGAATAACACTTGGTGATAAATTCTTACTTGTAATTTTTTCTCCCATTAATCCAAATCACTTACTTACCAAAAAAAAAAAACTGTTGTATATTTGCAATAGCTTTTTCCAGTGGGCTGCTGTCTCACCTTAAAGGAACTGATGCTGCCGACTGTCCTCTGTTGTTGCTCTGTTTGTTCTGTGGCTGTGTGTCCCATTTTCTGGATTGGGACATCTCGGCTGAGGTCTGAGCAGCTGGCTGAGGTTCCTTTTGGAGGCTAATTTTCCTTTTTGTTGAGATGGTGCCCTTTATGTTCGCTGCTTAATTGCGGTGAGATGTGGTGCTGTTGTCTGGCTATTAATGCCAGTTTGCTGTTGTTATTGGGTGCATTTGATCCTGCTGCGGTGAAGGTGTCTTCTGCAGGAGTGCTTTAGTGCATCTCTGTGGGATGCTGTCACATCCTGAAGGAATTGGTGCAGCCGAATTTCTTATGGTGTTGTTCTGTTTCTATGGCTGTGTATCCCATTGTTTATGGACTGGATCATCTGGCTGAGGGCTGAGCAGCTGTCTGCGGAATCTTCTTGTTGAGGTGGTGCTGGTCTGCTTGCTGCTTTATTGTGGTGAGATTATGTTGCAGTCCTTCGGATTGCTTTTGGCTGGCTTCTACTGCCAGTTTATTGCTGTTGTTTCTTTGCAACAAAATTGCTTGGGCTGCAATCTGCGTTGGCTGATCCCATTGGTGTGTTCTGCACTGCCTGCTGCCAGGAATGGCTTATTGGCGGTTGCAACTGATGCATGTTATTGGGGTTGTGGATGCAGATGGCTTTGTTGTGGATTATCTTAGAATGGCTATGATTGGCGGTTTGCCAAATGCTGCCTCCTGCTTGTCTGGGGGATGCTGCCTCTTTGTTTCATGAAATTGTTGGGTATGCTTCTTGCTGTCTTGCGTTCCTGAATTTGTATTGCTGTTGATAGTAGGATGCGGTGCCCATCTTTAAGTGAAGAAAGATGGTTGCCGGTTTTTGGTAGGCAGTTTGGTATGCTAGTTCATGCTGCTGATGTAACATGGCATTGATGTGGATGGGGTTGGTCACGACCTGTACTCTGAAGCATCGTTTTGGAGCTGAATCAGATCTGTACTAAATGAGACAGGTGTGCAGCTAGTCTTTTTTTTTGGTAAGTAAGTATTTTGAATTAATGGGAGAAAAATAGTACATAAAAAATATGTTAATCACCAAGTATTTTGACTTGGAGATAAAACATAAGACGCTAGGGCATACCCCGAGCGGACAGTACATCTGAATATACAAAAAGTCCTCTAAGAGGACAACGATTACCGAAAACGATACAAAATGACATTTCCATCATAAACAACATTGAACATAGCATGCAAAATCTGACACACATAATTGGCAGGCTCCAGCTCCGAGACCAGCACACCATCTTCGGTTGTTAACCATAGCAGCCGCAACATACAAAGCAGCAGCACCATCATCCATCCGGAACTACTTTTGCATCTCAGCAGCATACAAATCATTCAGCCAAGATGCACTACGCCTTCAAAACCCGGGAGCAGCAGCTATCCCCACCGGATAAGATCAGCAGATACATCTAATACAGGCCATCCGTCCAGCAGCTGGATTCCAGTAGGAGCACGCCACAGTAATCAGAACATCATCTCCAGCAGGGGCAATGCCACTACAGTTCCAGCAAAAACATCAGGAACTGCACTTCAGGGTCGGCAGATCACCAACTGGAAGCAGCAAGCAATCTACCAATGCACCATAATAGCACAGCAGCCCATCCAAGATCAGCAAAGGAAAGGAGCTCTGGCATAAAAAATAACAGCATACATCCATGCATCCAAGGCAAATTGGAGCAACTAAACTCATCAGCACAAAACAACAAAAGACAGCTCAGCTGCTCAACACTGCATTCCAAGGCAGTACCAAACCATTACTACTGCTTCTGCATTAGCACCCAGCAGCAGAACAGTGTGGACAGCAAGGAAGCATCGTCCTTCATCACAGCAGGTAGGCTTCCATGTGTAACCATCAGAATCTACCTTCACAAAAGCAAAATGTTGCAAAGCAACATCCGCACAGACTGGCGTAATTAGCCAGACAAGCACAATCCAAAGGACTGCAACACACTTCTTGCCCCACTAAAGCAGCAAACCAGGCGAGCACCACCTCAGCAGAAAGAAGAAAAGCACCAAAAAAATCCACAACCAGCTACTCATTCCTCAGCCAAAGAGTCCCAATCCATAAACACACGGGCTCCCCCGACCCAACCAAATGGGACACTCAGCCAAGGAAAAATCAAAGCAGCATCATAGAACTTTCGGTAGCATTAATTCCTCCAAGATGAGACAGCAGCCAGCAGAAAGGCGTTTAAGCACCCCATCATCAGCAACCTCCAAATACAGAATTTGGTAGGTAAAATCGACTGCAGCAATTCCTAAATCCCCTGCCAATAACTGAAGTCGGTGGCTCTACCAACTTTGGCTGCAGTTGCAACTTTGGCTCTACCAACTGCAGTTGCAGTTGCAGCTACCAATCCTAGTTTGCTTGCATGCTTCAATTTGCCCATATGAAGCTGTAACTGGCTGCTGCACTGGTGTAGCTGCTGGCTGTCGTTGCAGCTAGCTTGTCCGGTTCAGATCACAACGTGGATTCTGATGGATGGTGACTCGATATCCTCCTGTTGCCGTTTTGTGCTGCTGAACTGCTGCCATATGGAAGTCCACCGTGACTATGAGGCAAATTGCATTGGTTTTGTGGTGCCTTGGAGCCCAGGTTTCTTTTGTGTTGCTGCTGCTATGTTTTCATCAGCCGAAGGTGGTTCTGACTGCCTTGCTATGCCACTGTGAGCTGCTGTTTATGTGTTGGCTATGTTGAATCTTGTTTACGATGGAATTGTCATATTTTGTCGTTTTTGGTTAAAGTTGTCCTCCTAGAGGCCATTTTGTATATTCAGATGTACTGTCCACTCGGGGTATGCCCTAGCGTATTATGTTTTATCTTCAAGTCAAAATACTTGGAGATAAACATATTATTTTGTACTATTTTTTCTCCCATTAATCCAAAATTCTTACTTACCAAAAAATAAATAAATTATATGCCGGTTTGGAATCCAGACTAATGACGTGGAATTTGTCTATTGCTCCCGGTTTGGATTTCAGCTCCAACTGTTGCAGTCAGGTTTGGATTTGGTTGCATGGAAGCTAGTGGGTCTGGCAGTTGGGCCTCCAAAGCTGTAGCTCCCATTGCTGTATGGAATTCTTTGGTGGTTTTTTGGTGTTGTTGGTTTATTTCAGCAGCCGGTTTGTGTTGTAATATTTTTCAATTTCTATAGGTTCTGTAGAACGTTAGCCTCCTAGAGGTTTATTATGTACCTTCGGATGTACTGTTGCTCGGGGTATGCCCCAGCGGGTTATGTTTTATCCCCAAGTCAAAATACTTGGAGATAAAACATCAATTTTGTATTTCTTTTCTCCTATTAATCCAAAATACTTGCTTACCAAAAAAAAAGATGCTGAACTGCTGGTGTAGTATTTGGAGCTGGACTGATTGTTGCTCCTGTACTTCTGTGGAACTGTTGCAGTGCTGTTGGTATTGCCGAAGCGGCATTAGCCTGGTGGTTAAAAAAGATTTCTCTTTCTTCCACCACCCAAGTTCGATTCTCCGCGGAAGCATAAAGTGGTATTGTGCCTCCCAAAAAATCCTTCGGGGTTTCTGGGTTATGGGGCCGTAGTGCGGTGGGACCAGTCACTATAAAAAGCTTACCCTTAACACAGTTTTGCCGAAGCGGAGTTCGGCCTGGTGGTGACTAACGCATTCGGCGTCCTCAGGGGCGCTCCTGCTCTGGCCGGGCGGCGCCGGAGCCGGCCTCGGCCGGTCTCCTGGTGGCTCCGCCCGGTTGCTTCCCGTCTTCCACCCTCTGATTGCTTCCTTCCCGAACTTCTGGTCCGGCTTTGTCGGCGCCCTTTGTGGCCTTTCATGAGGATGTGAGCGTTGTTTGACGCCTCTTCCTCTGCCCGATGAGTTCGATTCCTTCTTCCTTCTTCCTTCTTCCCTCTGGACGGTCTTGCCGGCTCTGATGTTCCATTACCCATGGGTTCACTCCGGTTGGATGGGTTGGGGGACCTCGTGCCGACCTGTATTGGATCTATTTGGCGGGTGTACTGAAGAGCTAGGCGATCATCTGGAGTGTTGCTTTCGTCCTTTTCTTTGTAATCTTCTTTGCTGCACGTTGGTATTGACGTTGACGAACGACTGAGCCCGGTTTCTGATGGTTCTCTACCGGTACGTTCCTTCCGGTGTGATGGGTCAGGGGGAGCCTGTCTTTTATCTGGTCTGGAAGTATGGGCTGGAGCGCCGAAGAAGTTGGAATAGCCTTGTTCGGCCGATGAAAATCCTTCTGATGCGGTTAGTTGTTTTGCAGCTGTCTTTTTTTTTTGTAAGTAATTAAATGTATTAAAAGTATAAAGAAATGTACAAAATTATGTTCATAACCAAG
>JAODPA010048940.1:0-11642 GCA_025585075.1 Nepenthes mirabilis | reverse complement strand
AGGACGGCAGGAAGTGTTCCCACCATAAATTCTCTGATTCTTAAGTCAGAAATCTTTTCAAAAGAATAGAAAGATACAACTTTTCACCATTAATTCTCCAATTCTCAAGTCAAAAATTTTTTCAAGAGAATAGAAAGATACAATTAAAATATTAGATGGTACAAAGCTGCACGTATGAACTGGGGATGCGTGAGGAGGACTGGCTCATATAAATGTGCTCGACTGAGGGGCGGATCACTAAGTGGATGATTGAGCTCCTGGGCACGCTCAAACGAGAGGCAGCTCACTAGGTAGAGAACTAAACTCTTCGGTGCACCCGATTGAGGGACGGCTTGTTGGACGGAGCACTAAGCTCTTGGGTGCGCCCGGATGAGGGGCAGTTAATTAGGTGGAGAACTAAGCTCCTAAGTAGGCCCGACTGAGGGGTGGCTCACTAGTCAGAGGATTGAGTTCCTAGATATATCCGATTGAGGGGTGGCACATTAGACAAAAGATTAAGCTCCTAGGTGTACCTGGTTAAGGTGTGGCTCACTAGATAGAGAACTAAACTCCTGGGTACATCCAATTGAGGGACGGCTCACTAGGTGGATGACTGAGCTTCTGGGTGCACCTAATTAGAGGACTAAGCTCCTGGGTTCGCCGTTCGAGGGACGGCTCACTAAACGGAGGACTGAGCTCCTGGTGGGCCTAATTGAGGAGTGGCTCACTAGGTAGAAGATTGAGCTCTTGGGTGTGCCCAATTGAGGGACGGCTCTTTAGACGAAAAATTGAGCTTTTGAGTGCGTCTGATTGAGGGACGGCTCACTAAATAGAGGACTAAACTCCTCGGTGTACCCAACTGAGAGGCGGCTTGCTAAGCGGAGGACTGAGCTCCTGGTGTGCTCAATTGAGAGGCGGCTTACTAGGTGAAGGATTGAGCTCCTGAGTGCGCCCAATTGAGAGGCGGCTCATTAGATAGAGGACTGAGCTCCTAAGTGCGCCCGGTTGAAAGGCAACTCACTAGGTAGAGGATTGAGCTCCTGGATACACCCAATTGAGGGACAGCTCACTAGGCGGAGGATTGAACTCCTGGGTACGCCTAGACAAGGGGCGGTTCACTAGACAGAGGATTAAGCTCCTGGGTGCGTCCAGCTGAGGGGAAACTCACTAGATGGAGGACTAAGCTCATGGGTACACTCGATAGAGAAGTGGCTCACTAGTCAGAGGACTGAGCTCCTGGGTGCGCTAGGTTGAGAGGCGCCTCATTAGGTAGAAGACTGAACTCTTGGGTGCGTCTGATTAAGGGGTGGCTCATTAGGTGGAAGATTGAGCTCTTAGGTGCGTCCGATTGAGGGGCGACTTACTAAGTGGAGGATTGAGCTCCTGGATGCGCTTATTAGGAAATACAACATAACCAATATTTGGCAATATATTTATATATTTTATTTCCTTCTGTATTTTCTACTTTATTTGGCCTAGTAGCTTTTTCTGTATTTTTGTTCCTTTATATAGCTCTTTATTTTTAGTTAATTTTTTGTATATAAGGTGGTGGTTGAGGCTTGTGTAAATTGTAACAATGAAATAAATAAAATGGCTGGCGTCTGGTTCTTCATCATTACCCTATCATCTTTTCTTGTTCATCTTTGCCGTTTGTTTTCTTCTTCCTCTCTGTTTTAGCCTTTTCTCCACGCAGAGTTTTACATGATATCAGAGAAAATATCATCTCACCAGACCACTTCCGAAACTACATCAAACGCAGCCAGCCCATCTCTCACCTCTTCACAAGAATACATACGTTTTCAAACCCTCACAAATCATTTTCAGCTGAAAATTGGTGACAATCCGACCATCACTCTGGTCATCGATTTACTCACTGTCGACAACTATTCAACCTGGTCCATAGCCATGCGTCGAGCCTTGAGAGCCAAGAACAAACTTCAGTTCATTGAGGGTACTGTTTCCAAACCATCTGACTCAAGTGATCCTCTTTTCGAAGCCTGGGGTCGATGCAATGATATGGTAGTCTCTTGGATCCAAAACTCCGTTAGCCCGTCTATCAAATCTAGCATTGTCTTCGTTGATGATGCCTCTGAGATTTAGAATAAGTTACGCGACCGATTCACTCAACAAAATGAGCTACACATCTTTCAATTGAAGAAATCGTTGGCTATTCTTCTACAAGAACAAGACCAATAAGCATATATTATGGTAAACTCAAAACTTTACGGGATGAACTCTTAGTTTATGACCCTCTCCCGAACTGTGATTGCGGTAAGATGAAGATTCTTGCTGATCGATATCAACGAGATTGTGTAATCTAATTTTTGATGGGCTTAAATGACTCTTATGCTAATACCCGCGACCAAATTATATTGATGGATGAAATTTTAATTACCCAAAAAATGTGACGAAAAGTACTCATCCTGTCAAGAGAGACCAGCCATTTTGCGTTCACTGTCAGATCACGAGACACTCTGTGCAGCAGTGTTTTATAGTTGGAAACACTGAGGTTCCCATGTGTTCCCATTGTAATAAAATTGGACACATTGTGAATAAATATTATCAATTGCATGGTTTTCCTCCTAACCACAAGTTGTATGGCAAATCTGGCAACATGATGTCTTCTTCCAACCTCTTGAGCTTCAAAAACCATACCGATCAAGAAGAAGATGCAGATGATAGGTAGCACTGACTAAAGCCCAATTCAAACAACTTATGGACTTAATTCAAACAAGGGACACGGGTGTTATATCTCACATAGCCAAGCAAAACCAGCCTATATTTGACCCTCTCATCGAGCAGCCGAAGGCTGCAAATATGACTGGTAATGCCTTCTATGTATCTCCTTCCCATAAGCGTTCTGATAACAAAAAGCACGTATGGATTTTGGACACTGGGGTCACAAATTATATGATATGTGATCCCTCATTATATGTTCATTATAAAGTCCAGATTTCATGCTCTGTCAAACTTCCGGATGGAAGTAAAGCATCTATTTCTCATATTGAAAATATTAAACTTACGGATAAATTGATATTGCAAAATGTTCTTTGTGTTACTTCCTTCTCTTTCAATCTAATTTCTGTAAAGCGGCTAACTAATACCCACAATTGTTGTATGTTTTTTTTTCTAACATTTGTTTGATTCAGGACCTTACCTCTTGGACAACGAATGGGATGGGTGAAGAAAGAAATGAGTTATATCATTTAAAGCGTGTTGAAATACCTTCAAATACTCTGGCTGTTTTTCTCCTCAAGATTTTCCAACTAAACATAAAACCTTCTGTTTATTCTGTCTTGTCTCCAATTGATATTTGGCATTATCGTTTAGAGCATATTTCTCATTTTAGACTTAAGCTAATTGATAATTCTCTTGTAAATAATAATAATCCTTATCCTGTTTGTCACATGGCTAAACAATATCGTCTCCCCTTTTCTTCCACCACCCATAAGTCACATATCTTGTTTGAAATGGTTCACTGTGATATATAGGGACATTTCGCTGAGGTATCTTATGATGGTTACAAATACTTCCTCACTATCATTGATGACTTTTCTAGAAGCACGTGGGTCTATCTTCTAAAATAAAAATTAGATACCAAACAGTGCTTAGAGAATTTCTACGAACTTATTAAAATACAATTTAATGTTAAAATTAGAATCATAAGAAGTGATAATGGGTCTAAATTTAGCATGGGAGAGTTTTATAGTAAAAGATATATAATTCACCAAAGGAGTTGTGTTGAAACTCCGCAGCAAAATGGTATAGTTGAACGTAAATATCAACATTTATTGAACATTGCCAAGGCAATTAGATTTCAGTCCAGGCTCCCCATAAGATTCTGGAGTGATTGTATTCTTATAGCTGCATATATTATCAACAGAACACCAAATTCGTTATTAGATAATATGACCCCATACAAGGCTCTTTTTGGAGTCAAATCCAATCATGACAATTTGAAAATATTTGGTTGTCTGTGTTTTGCTTCCACCATCTCTCATGGGTATACCAAGTTAGATCCTAGAAGTAGAAAATGTGTCTTTCTAGGTTATCCTTTCGGAGTTAAAAGATACAAATTGATTGACCTAAATAACTATAGTACATTTTATTCAAGAGACGTCATTTTTATGAAGATATATTTTCTTTCCGGAAAGACAGCATTGACAAAAGTTCAGATACTCCACCCAATACATACTCATCAAAATAGCCCACTATTGTGATTAATAACGAACAACTGTTCCAAACTCAACCGTGGCCATCAAATTTGCATGATCCCTCTTTAAATCTTGTAGCTGAACCAACAGTTGAAGATAGTGTAGAAATACTTTCTGTCCCTGTTCAAGGTCAGTTTGGTGAAAATTAGGAATAGTTAATAGACGATTATTTAGAACACAATATATTTACTGAAGCACAATCTCCCATAACTAGTCAGATACCTGTTCGTAGAACTACTAGAGTTAGAGAGACACCCGAATATTTGAAGGAATTTCATTGCTATCAAGTATCTCAGACTTCATTTACTCAATCAGAAGTCTAGACTTCTCCAGGTAAATCATATCCTCTTATAAATTGTATCTCATATCAAAAATTATCTCCCACCTTGAGTCATTTTTTATCCGCCATAACATCTCAAAGTGAACCACAAACATAAATTATTGTGGATAACGTTAAGCCATCGAAAACATAGATTATTGTCAAGGAATTTTTCATCCGCCATTCATGATGAAAAATGGCGCAAAACCATCGAAAGTGAATTAAATGTGTTAAAATAAAACAAGACGTGAAATATTACTAATTTACCCCTTGGAAAGAAAACTATTAGATGCCGATATGTATTTAAATTAAAATTTAATAGTGATGAGAATATTGAGAGGTATAAGTACAGATTAGTAGTCAAAGGATATACACAATAAGAGGGCATACATTATCATGAAATATTTTTTCCTGTTGTCAAACTCACTATCGTGCGATGCCTCTTAGCCATGGTCGCTATTAAAGAGTGACATTTATATCATTTTGATATTAGCAATGCATTTTCACATGGCATTTTGGAGGAGGAAATTTATATGCAGAAACCTCCTGACTACACTAAAGGAAAATCCAATCAAGTCTATAAACTATTTAAAAGCATATATGGTCTTAAATAGACCTCTAAGCAGTGGTATTCCAAACTATCTACATCCCTCATTGCCTTTGGTTTCACACAATCTAAGGTTGATTATAGTTTATTTACCAATGAAGTTGACAAATCTTTTATAGTATTACTTGTATATGTTGATGACATTATTGTGGCAAGTAGTTGTTTGGATTCCATTACCTCTATCAAATTATTCCTTGATCGTGACTTCAATATTAAAGACCTTGGTATTTTACGATATTTTCTTGGTATAGAGGTAGCGCGATCCTCAAAAGGCATACATATTTGCCAATGAAAATATGCACTTGACATTCTTGCTTATTCTGGCACCCTTGGCTCTAAGCCTCTTAAACTCCCGATGGACCAAAATGTGAAGTCGAGTAAGGAGACTAGAACCATCCTATAAGATTCAAGTGTTTACAGAAAGCTAATTAGAAAGCTTCTTTATCTAACCGTGACAAGGCCCGATATATGTTATGCAGTACAAATTTTGAGTCAATTCATGACTCGACCAACTTCTAGTCATATGAATGCTGCCTATCACGTTCTGCGATATCTCAAATTAAATCCGGGATAGGGAATATTATTCTCTTCCACTTCTAACATTCAATTTTGAGTTTTTTGTGATGCAGATTGGGCTTTATGTCCCGACACTTGAAGGTCCATTATCGGCTACTGTATTTTCATTGGAGATTCTCTTATCTCCTGGAAGTGTAAGAAATAATCTGTTATTTCTCGCTCTTCAGCAGAAGTAAAATACTGATCCATGGCTACTACTTGCTGCAAATTATATTTGCTATGTCACATTTTACTTGATTTGCAGGTTTCACACTCTCACGCCGCAGACCTCCACTGCAATAACCAAGCTGCTCTTCACATCTCAGCAAATCCTGTTTTTCATGAACGCACCAAGCACATTGAGTTGGATTGTCATTTGGTTCGCGACAAGATTCAAGACGAAAGTATTCGCACCCATCATGTAACTGCCCATAATCAACTTGTAGACATGTTTACCAAAATACTACCATCACATCGTCTAAAGATTCACTTGTCCAAGTTAGACATAATCAATATAAATGTTCCACCTTGCCGAGGTATTAGAAAATACAACATAACCAATATTTGGTAATATATTTATATATTTTATTTCCTTCTATATTTTCTACCTTACTTGACTTAGTTGCTTTTTCTATATTTTTTTTCCTTTATATAGCTTTTTATTTTTAGTTAACTTTTTGTATATAAGGTGGTGGTTGATGCTTGTGTAAATTGTAACAGTGAAATGAATAAAATGGCTGGCATCCGATTCGTCATCATTGCCCTGTCTTCTCTTCCTATATGTCTCTACCGTTTGTTTTCTTCTTCCACTCTGTTTTAGCCTTTTCTCCACGCAGAGCTTTACGGCACTTGACTGAGGGGCGGCTCATTAGACGAAAGACTAACCTCCTAATTGCGTCCAGCTGAGGGGCGATGCGATATGCCCACGACGTGGAGCTGGACAGCCGCCCTAGGATTTGGAGGAGGGACTTAGGATTCGGTGAGAAAAAAAGAGGGAGAGGATGAGGAGTGCCCTGCTCCATCCTGAGCTAAACACGGCGACTGTGTACCATTTTCGGGGTGTTAGCAATTTATGTGGCATAAACAACCACAAAAGCGGAATAAATAATCGTGTACTAACCTCCCGTTATTTGCCTTACTCTGTTTTTGGGCTCTGAATTTCGGACCGATTTTGAGCTTCTGGACACTCCTTTTCTCTTCTAGATGGTGTATTGTAGAAAATTGGTGTCAGGGACAAAACCAATTTACATCATTTATAAGCCAATTCCATCAATTGTCTTCACCTGACGTTACCAAGAACAACCTCTAATGAGAATAATGGGGAACAATAATGGGAGAGTTATCAATATAAATGGATCACTTAATACTTCAGCAATGAATTGAAGGAACGGATGAAGGAAACCAGCCATCGTGAAGATGAAGCCTTGAAGATGGAACTAAATAGGCTGAGGCGGGTGAAAACGGCTGAAATGGCTAAAGCGGCTACATTCTCCCACTTGGTCCATATTTTACTTAATGTGATAACCAAACCCATCAATTCTCAAATTTAAGAAATAAATATACGAATCATAGCGATAAGTCCTCTAATAATGAGTAATATCTTCCATGTATTACAATATATTAAATTTATCAAGACATATCCGTATCCAGTAACGTTTCTTTATGAATAAATCTTATATTTATTCTTTATCCAACAATTAATGACATTCTCAAATCAACCAATGTGTACACAAATTTTAAGAAATATCACAACAAATAAATAGAAATTTCATTAAATATCATTGTCTATACAATAAAAATTATAAAATGAAACTTAGTCTCATTTCTGTTATAAGATCATTGAACCTCAATAGTGGCATGCCTTTTGTCAAAGAATCAGCGATCATCAATTCAATACTAATATACTCAATAGCAATTTTCTTTTCTTTAATGCGCTCCTTTATGGCTAAAAATTAAATATTGATATATTTATTTCGACTGCTACTTTTATTATTTTTAGACAGAAAAACAGCAGCTGAATTATCGCAATATATCTTTAATGGCCTTGAGATAGAATCAACCACTCTAAGCCTAGACACGAAATTTCTCATCCATACACCATACTTTGTAACCTCAAAACAAATAACCAACTCGGCTTCCATAATGGCAATAGCAATCAAGGTCTGCTTTACACTCCGTCAGGATACAACTCCACCGGTAAATATAAATATGTAACCAGATATTGATTTACGTGAATCAACACATCAAGCAAAGTCTGAATCGGAGTACCCTAATACCTCCAAATCGTCCGTCCGTCTATATGTAAGCATGTAATCTTTGGTATATTAGAGATACCTCATCACTTTCTTAACAACTTTCCAGTGTTCCATACCTGGATTACTCTGAAATCTTTCCAACATTCCAACTGCAAATGCGATGTCAGGTCTTGTACATACCTGAGCATACATCAAACTTCCAACAGCGGAAGCATATAGAATATTTTTCATCTGTTCCCGTTCAAAATCGTTTTTCAGGCATTTGCTCAAATTGAACCTATCACCCTTTACAATAGGTGCTACACTTGGTGAATAATCATTCGTCTGAAATCTCTATAAACTTTTATTGATATAAGTCTCCTAAGACAAATCTAGAACACATCATGGTCTGTCTCGATGTATCTTAATGCCAATGATATAAGATGCATCACCCATATCTTTCATTTTAAATTTATCAGAGAAAATTATTTTACCTCATACAGCAAGCCCCTATCATTGGATGCAAGTAAAATATCATCTATATATAAAATAATAAAATAAATTTTACTCCCACTGACTTTCTGGTACATACATTGATAAAAAATATTCTCTTCAAAATCAAATGAAGAAATAATATCATCAAATTTTAAATACCATTGACGAGAAGCTTGTTTCAATCATATATGGATTTCTTAAGTTTGCATACCAATTGCTCACCATTATTAGAGGAGAATCCTTCTGGTTGTTTCATATAAACTTATTCCTCTAGATCACCATTTAGAAATACTGTTTTCACATTCATTTATTATAATTTCATATCAAAATGAGCAACCAATGCCAAAATAATGCGAAGAGATTCCTTTTTAGATACAAGAGAAAAAGTCTTAGTGTAATCAATTTTCTCCTTTTGAGTATATCCCTTAACAACGAGTCTCGCTTTATATCTTTCGATATTACCTAATGAGTCTTTCTTTATCTTAAGGACCTATTTACACCCAATGGCTTTCGCCCCTTTAGGCAATTCAACAAGATTTCAGACTCCATTATAACTCATAGAATTCATCTCTTCCTTCATGAAATTATACCATAATTGTAACCCATTACAACTCATAGCTTGTAAAAATATTTCATGATTATTTTTTATTCCAATATTATAGTTTGACTCTTGTAGATATACAATATAATCACCAGGGATTGCTGATTTTTTTTATTCTAAAAGACCTTCTCAATATTGTATCATCATTCTCAATAGGAGTATATTATACAACTATTTTAGATAAATTCTGAATTTTATGGTCAATTGAAATAGGTTCAGCATTTTGTGAAATGATATTGATTGGTTGTTCAACACCAATTTTATCTTGAGGGTGTTGTGTACAACAATCGACCTATTATTTGAAGTGGAAGGTTGAGAAACCAAATGATCATTATCAGAAATCATATTTCTAGATCACTTTCTCCCACTCATTAAGTCATTCTCAAAAAAATTTATATTTGTTGATTCCACAATTCTAATACTGTGAGATGGATAGTAAAATCTGTATCATCTGGACCATTCGACATATCCAATGAAATGCCCACTAATAATCCTTGGATCCAACTTATTCTCATGTAGATTATAAACTCTTATTTATGATGGGCATCCCCATACGCGTACATGTCGCAAACTCAATTTCAAACATTTCCATAACTCAAAAGGAGTTTTTGAAATAATTTTTGTGGGACTTGATTTAATATATATACCGCCGTTTTAAGAGCTTTACTCCACAAGGATTTTGGAAGATCGGAGTTGCTAAGCATACTCCTCACCATGTCCAATAACGTTCGATTTTTTCTTGCTACTATACCATTTTAGTCCAGATAATCAGGTATAGTATATTGGACAACAATCTCATATTCTTGAAGAAACCGTACAAATGGATTAGACATTTATCCATCTTCAATATATCTTTCATAATACTATACACCTCTATCTGATCTCACAATCTTAATTTATTTTTTACATTATTTTTCTACTTCTATTTTAAATAATTTAAAAGTATCTAAGGTTTCATTCTTATTATGAAGCAAGTAGAGATACATATATCGTGAAAAATCTTCAATAAAGGTGATGAAATATTTTGGGCCATATGAGTCAATATCAGGACTATAAATATCAATATGTATAATTTCTAATATGTCTGAACTCCTCTTGGCATTTTTCTTAGTCTTGTTGGTCTACTTTATTTTTATATAATCCATATAAATTTTAAAGTCAGTAAAATTTATAGAACTAAGTACTCAATCATTTACCAATATTTTAATTCTTTCAATAAAAATATGACATAATCTCTTATACCATAATATAGAGGAATATTCATTCATAACACATCGTTTAATACTAGTATCAACATGAGTAGTATTGTAAGAGATATTATTTTATAAGTTCAAGCAATAAAAACTATCAGACAATGTATCATTCCCAATAATATTAGACTTATAATATAAATTAAAAGATGAGTCAGAAAATGTAATGGAATATCCAAATGGTATAAATCTTGAAACTGATATCAAATTTCTAGATAAATTTAGAAGATAAAAAGTCTTTTCCAAATTCAAAACAAAACCACTACTCAAAATTAAACTGTATATTCCAATGGCCTCCACATGTGAACGCATCTTGTTTCCGAAAAAGATGCTTTGTTTATGCCCACTGGCTTCCTTAGGTTTTGCAAGCCCTGTAAGAAATTTAAAATATAAATTGTAGAACCAGAATCAATCCACCATGTGTTATGAGAAATATTAACCATATTAGATTTATAACATACAAAAGAGAATAGATTATATTTCTTCTCAAGTCAATTTTGATATTTGACACAATCCTTTTTGACGTGTCCCTTCTTTTTACAGAAGAAACACTTAAATTTCTTCTTGAAGTTTGATTGAGGAGGTATTTTACCTTTCTCTTTCTTTTTGGCTTAAGTCTTGAATTTTTCTTCTTTGAACATCAATGCGCTTTCACTTTGTTCCATCATGAGCCTTCCTTCCTCTTGAACACATATGGTCATAAGTTAACTGATCGACCATTTATCTTTATGTATGTTATAAGAGATTTTTAAAAGGTTCATATTGTGGTAAAAGCGTATTCAAAATATAATGTACAAGAAAAGATTCTGACATTTTTACCTCTAAATTTTTCAACTGAGCCGCTATATCCCTCATCTACATTATGTGCTTACGCACACCCTTAACACTGGTGAACCTTAAAGATAAAGATTTCATTATTAGGGTGCTAGTAAGTGCTTTATCTGAAATTTTAAATTGCTTATCGATAGCCTTTAGTAAATCTCGCACTTTATTATACTGATCGACGGAACCACGAATACTAACAGAAATTTTAGTCTTTATGAACATTAAACTAAGGCGATTAGATCGCTTCCATCGTTCATAAAGAATTACATCAATCGGAGTGCTGGTTAAAGTAAGAGCGGGTGGTTCATCTTTTTTCTTATAGTATAATTTATATTCATCCACCATAAATGAAGAAGAATTCTCTCCTTCCATACTGGTTAAAGTAAGAGCGAGTGGTTCATCTTTTATTATAGCATAATCTATATCCATCCACCATAAATGAAGAAGAATTCTCTCCTTCCATACTTTATAGTTATCACCTTTCAGATCAAAAATTTTACATCTTTTATCGAAAAGATCAACAGATTAAAAAACTGTATAAAAATAAATACATGCTTAACAAC
>JAODPA010048918.1:24351-35409 GCA_025585075.1 Nepenthes mirabilis | reverse complement strand
ATCTATATTACTTTATAGATAAAATCAAACAATACTTTCATGCTTTCCTCTTAATACTTTCTTGCAGAGTTATGACTGCATCCTTTATTTTCATGATGATACTGTTATCGTCCTCAAATTCCAACTTCTGGAGATCACTAATTGATGAATTTAAACCAACAGAAAGGGTAAATTGAGCAGTAGCCACCCAAAGGGAATAAACGATCCATCTTTGCCCATTCAATCCTATGTTTCTCCTTTGGCAGACTCGTCATCTCCTTCCCCCCCAAATGCTAAACTGCTTAGGTATTTGGCATTCGCTACCCCCGTGCTTTTGACCATGTCGGAGAAAGTGCTACCGTTGCTAAGCAACAGATTCTTCGGGGTACCAAATTCAACAACCTGAAAGAAATAGATTAATCCAATAGCATCTAAACCGTTAATAGGAAGATCTCACTTTCTCCACCCATAAACTTGTCCACAGAGAAGTTACGTGCAACAAGAAGATTGGAAGAGCAACAGATGGACTTGCCTGACCAGCATTGAGCACTAGAATGCGGTCGCAATCGATGATGGTGTTCAGTCGATGAGCAATGATAAGCATCGAGCAAGATCTAAATTCTTCTCGCATTGTTTTCTGAATGAAGGCATCGGTTCCAACATCGACAGCAGCAGTTGCTTCGTCAAGAGCAAGAATCTTCGATCTACGAAGTAAAGCTCGAGCAAGACTTAGTAATTGCCTCTGCCCGACACTGAAATTTTCCCCTCCCTCAGAAACCTGAGCAAAATAAACCAGCACAAGCTATTATCTGTTTCTCAGTTGCAGCCTATACACGCGCGTGCGCGAGATTATGCTGTTCAGTCAACTTAAGTAACATTTTGCTTATCAGGGGAAAAGAAAATGCACCACCATTTTAGCCCTGTGATGAAGAAAATGCACCAAATAATGAATAATTGGAGCATAAATAACTTCATACCTCAGCATCTAAACCAAAGGAATTCATTTGGATAAAAACTTTCAGATGTGCCCTTTCTAAAGCCTCCCATAGGTCAGCATCACTATGTTCATTAAAAGGATCAAGATTGAAGCGAACGGTTCCTTGACAAAAGAAGAAACAACAATTAGAATGACAGAGTTCATATAAATAGATCTACTGCTGAAAGAAGATGGAAATATGATTGCTTCTTTAATGGAGGATGCTGCAGACAGCAGTTTAGTTCCTCATGCTTCGAAAGTCTGGAACTTGATAACGTGAATGCCACCAATTCAGAAACACATACTACAATGATAAAACTTGTTGATGACTGCTTACACAACAAAACCCAACATAACTAGACTTCCCATATATGGTTGGAAAAATACGAATCTTGTGGTTATGTGAAAAAAAGTGAGCATTATACAATTCAACTAAAATGTTATGGTATTGCTTTCCTCAAATGGTTGGGTAGTTCATTAAGAGGTCTCATATCTGTCAGAGTTTCATCAGATTGCCCCTCAAACATGCAGGTGCAAGAAGCAACAGATAGCAGATGAGAACTTGGTGCATGTGGAAGAAAATTGAAGAGCACAGAGGTTTGAACTCATAATTTGGTAATAGTAGGCTCTCTCAGAAGCCAAAGTCACCAGCAATAGACCAGCAAAATGTATCAAATTGCAAAAATGATAAGGAAACCACAAGTCCTACTGAATGAAGTTAATTGTATGAATCTTTATTCACCATGTCAACTGATCTAGGACAATATTTTTCAAGAGTTTGATAAGTTTCCAAATCCTTCTTTACTACCTCATATTGGCCTTCCAATTTCTGTCCCCTCCTTTTTTCTTTTTCTTTTAAAACAGATTACGTCTTCTTGATGGTTCACAATTCATTATACTTGCAAGTTCCAAAAATAAAGCACCCATAAGCTTTTTACCTTAAATGTGCTTCTTCAAACTGTCAATATCTTTATTACAACTTTATCCAGTATAGTTTTACAAGTCATTCATCTTATGAGCACTAAAACTTCCTGAAACATTAGAAATTACATAATTTAGAAGTAAACGGGGAGGAAAAAAAAGTGTGAGCCACATGTAATATGCCGCTCTATTTTTACTATTTATCCATCTTTGATGTTTTCATTTCAGCAATAATTTTTATTATTTTGACACATTATTTATTTTCATTGAATTATGAATCCTTAGGAATTTCTCTAAAATATATAACAATAAAAGCCATAGTGAAAATGGGTTGGCCCATCAGCACAATGCTCTTTCACTTCAACATGTAAAATGTTTAAGGTGAAGAGATGCAGATGAAAGAAAAAGCAGGGTGCTATTATTCACTTAGCTGTAAGAAAGGAACCAATTTGACTCATTATAACTAAAATTAAACGTGATGGGTAAGCAGCCTTGTAGTTTTAAATATGAGGGATTTTTCTGACTTTAGATACCTGAGAAAAGAACTGGTGATTGTGGGATAATACTGATGGCACTGCGCAAATCCGTCAGCCCAAGTTTGGAAATGTCAACATTATCGATCAATATTCTTCCTTTCTCCAGCTCCACAATCCTAAACAAAGCATTAAGCATGCTAGATTTCCCTGCACCAGTCCTTCCTGCTACTCCTACCTTCTCACTAGGAGATATTGTAAAGGTTAATCCATGCAAGACGGGAGGAAGCTCAGGTCTATAACGTAGGACAACATCTTCGAACTTGATCAACCCGGATGACGGCCATCCTTGTGGAGGGCGGTAGCTCTCGATAATACTGGGAGCCTCAGAAGGCAAATCTATATAGGTGCCAACACGTTCAATAGCATTTAGACTATTCTCTGCCCTACTTGCTTGTCTCAGAACATTGCTCATCAGATTTGTGATATTCAAAGCATAACTAAGAAGCAAACCCATACTAGATGCAAATGCTGCCTGACTTTCTCCCCTGCTATTTTGCATGACAGCAAAGGTAGCTATAAACCAAATCATGAGACCTCCTAATGTCTGCAACCTTATAGTAAGCCAACGGTTCAAACTAATGTTTGCTAAAGTGAATCTTATGTTATTATCCATGGATTTTCCGATGATGTATGCCAGTCTATCATATGCTTTATATGCACGTATGGTCGATAAACTATTTAATGCTTCGCCAAATTGCGCATAGACGGGAGATCTGGTGATGGAATCCAGGCGTTTTACTTCACGAGATGCACTCTGTAAAACACATGATCCTCTCAAAAACTCAATCAATCAAACTATATGCATAATAAAAAAAATCAAGGTTTTATGCTCCAAGTAGATAAATCAACAACTAAGGTAGCAAAAACTTAAAACAGCCCATTGCAGTTTGGTATAAGCAATTACTAAGAAGATAATTAAATGATTTGCATCATTGTGAAAATCCAACTGAAAGAAATTTTGAAAGATGAAGGTAGTGTCACACCATTTTAATCCTAGTGTTTAATTTACTCTGATAAATCAAAACTTAACATGCTCCACAACCATGTGCCTGGACCCAGGACATGGTTCCGCAGATGCAAGTTGCATGTTATATAATACATATCTGATTGTAGAAATGAAGCAGTTGCTAGCATATAACTAAAAAATTATTATGCTATCTTTAATGCAACTAGTAAATTTGTTGGTAAGGTTTAAACAAAAGTCATGTTTCTCCTATGGAACTGAGCTTAGTTAAGAGATAAAGCACAAGTTGCTGTTATTATCACAAGGGAAAGGGATAAAAAAGGCATCACTTACCTGGTAATATAAATAGGTCACATAAAACACTATCATGAGTGGCATAATAGCCCATAGGGATATTATGCTCACAATGCCTATAAGTATGAAAGTTGATAGCAGCTGCCAGAATTGTCCCATAAACATATTCACAAAATTTGCAACATTTCGATCAATATCACCCATATCCTTGGAAAACCTGTTTATTATCCGTCCAATTGGATTGGTTTGAAAAAACACCATTGGGGCTCTTAAAATAGACATTAGCATGACATCATGCAATCTTTTGGCAGCATGAAGACTTGAAGCAATCAAATAGTAAGAGTTCGCCAGATTCACTGTCACCTGAATAGAGAGAGAAAGGGTCAAAACAATATTTCATTACCATAGTAGAGATTCTGCTTTAAACCCTAAAAATAGCATTAGTGGGAAGGACGCATAAACTTGTTGTCTCCCAAGAGAAGGGATTTATGATTTAGGCTCTGTTTTTTTGTCGAAAAATAACTTATTGAAAAATATTTTCCTCATTTTCCGGTATTTGGCACGAATGAATTAATATTTTCCAATGTTTGACATGTGTAGGAAAATAAGTCAATGAAAAATAATTTCCTAATAAAAAAAAATGTAATGTTAAATTTTGGAAAATGACTTCCTCTTCTCAAAACAGAATTATTTTAAAAATGAGAAATCATTTTTTGGAGCTTATTTAGTAGTCACTAATAACCACCAACATCCATTGATGAAAGTTTTTATTAGAAGATGATATCATTGCGATCCAAGATGCCCTGGCCCCTTCGGTCACTAGCCAGCAATGCCATGGGCCTCGCCATTAGTCGTCGGATGACACGCCAGACACCATCAATCCCTGAATGGAATGTGACGCCTTCAAGCCACCACCATTGAATTCTTGACTTTGTTGCTGGTCATCCGGTGGTGACGCCTCTGGCCATTATTGTCATTTGTCGGCTAATAGGCTCGACACCCTTGATTGCCACCTGCTTATGCCCTAACCACTGCCATCAGCCATAGGTCATTGATGTTTCTAAACCCTGTCAACGGTCACCGCTTGACAAGGCCCTAGGATGCTGTGTCAATCACCTGAAGGCTCACACCAACCTTGTCCCCCTAGTTGCCGATGACGGTTGCTAGCCATCTACAGCCCCAACCACACCATTGGTCATTGGCAGCATCTCTGATCCCACCACTAAAACGGAATATAAGCACGTCAAAAACTAATCGACAGTGAATGTAAATATTTATTCCTCATGAAATATCACCATTAACCTGAAAATATTACCACAATTAATAACTACAAACATCCACTATTGTTGATCAATTTTATGCTATACTTGATATTTTCTTATACATGTAAAACATCGGAAAATGTTTTGATAAGAAGTTATTTTCTTTAAAAATGTTTTCCATGGAAAATGTGGAAAACATTTTCTAAGAAGATATTCCCATGGAATATATTTTCTATTTGATAAATATTTTATGACAAACAAACAGAAGCAATTCCATAATGTTTCAACCAGCATACCATACTGGTCTGAGAGATTCCCAGCCAGCTGGTTTACCGGGTCCCCATCTATTGAAAATAGTCATAGCTAGAGATACAGAAATAATATTAAAATCTTCCAAAAAAAAAGGTAACATAGTACCAAAGGAAAATAATAGTTGCAAAGGTAAGTTCTGCGGGAAAAACCTGACCAAATCCCAAGAATGCATAAATCGGTATAAAGTAACCAAGCTTGTAACTCTTTGAACTACTTCGATCTGTCCAAACACTTAACCAGGTGCTACTAGAGACTCGAAGAACTTCAGTTAGGAGATAACACATGAGGAGTATTGCAACTACCCAAAAGCCTCCAAGTGCATTCTTGTACCTGAACAGAAATTATTGCAACTAGTTACATTATGTCATATCTGACTAGGTGCAAAAAGTTGATGCAGCATGATTTTATCCACGTTCTAGTTGCCTGTTATAAGAAGGTTCAAAGACACCAGTGTTTCTTTCTTTTTGGGCAAAATAAGTATAAGGAAGAGAAGAATTAAAGGGCACTTCAGAGCACGCTTTGTCCTTCCACATTTAAAATATCTGACAACTACACACACACAGAATATTGTTTCAGATAGATAGTCTTTTTCTCCCAGCCATCATTGTTCAAGTATGACTTTGTCATCCGGTTTCCACATTTGAAATGAATCTCGTGACATTTGATCCCCTCTCTCAATCTGTAGCTAGACTGGACCATGTAATTTCCTAGTGCGCAGCAGCTCAAAACACTTCCGTTTCTATGTTTACCAACAGCATGCAGCTCCAATATGTCCTTCCCCCTTAACTTCAAAAGTTTCACTGTGGTTGTCTCAGAATTCTTATATTTCATTTCATCACAGAAAAATGTGCGACACAAATTTAGTAATAAAAATTATTTTGTCCATGATTATTCAAAGCCTGCGTTTTGGAATGGGGTAGAAGTCATATTCTTTTCCGTTTTCCCAGATTTCCAAAGGGCAGAAATTACAGTACTGAAGCCCTTACATGAACACATACGTGGGATGGAGAACATATTATCCATCAAATGATTTTTAAGATGCAAAACATAGGTAAGAGAATCAAGGAATCTCTTCATAGAGATTGAAGAAGTAAAAATCTAGGTCAGTGGCAAAGCTTCTTTAGTTCTTTTAGGTTTCCTTTTGTTTTTCTTTCTCATATGTGGATGACTACTTAGAGGTTTCCTATTGTTTCATGTGTGAATGAAGACATCTGAAGCTTTTCCACCAGATTTTGATGAACACGGCAGGAGAAGAAAGTTTGACAACTGAATTTGTGTTACGTTTTGTTGGTCTGATTGCAGAGCTGTCCCTTGGCTGCATATTTTAATGATTTTGGTTGGTTTTACCACAATAGATAGACACCTTTAATTTTACAGTTTTCCTAAGTTAATATAATTAACCTTCTTGCCAATAGATCAATTTACTCATATTAATAAGACACACTGCTTCTATGATCACATAAATTAGAAATTTTATGTTAACCAGGTCAGTAAATTAAAGTGAAGAATAAAACAATCAGTTCCAAGAAATCATATCATCAAAGTTTAGCAAATAGTCCACCATATTCTGCTGCATCTTCTACCAGTAATGCTGATTTCTCAAAGGTTATAAAACTACATTAAAGAATTTCCCGGCCTACAAAAGATGATACTTTTTGTTTTTTTTGCTTTCATTTTTTTGCCAATAATTCTTAAAGTCAAAATGCCCCTCATACTCCCCCCCCCCCCCCCAGAGTTAAATTCCTGCACAGACCAGTGAACCGGACAAAGATTTGGCAAAATTTATGAACAGATCAAGAATCATTAGTAACCTTTTCCATAACATAGAGATAACCTTCTTCTTACCTCATCAACACATTCCAACTGACAATGCCTGTTTCCCGCTCTTCCTGCATGATAAGAACAGATTTACCTCCTTTCCATTTGTTTGAAGATTTTACTACATTTTGAGTGTCAGTGAGAAGCCCGTTGACGGATGACTTTGAAGATTCATGATCAAGACTTTTCTGATGTTTTTCTTCCACATGTTCTTCCATTTTTCCAGCATTTTTCATCAATTTTTTGAATAGAGGGCCATTTTTAGATAGCTCTTCAAAGGTTCCCTCCTCTTTTATCATACCTTCACTGACCAAGATAATTTTATCTACTTGAGGAAGAAGATGCAGCTGGTTTGTGACAAGCACCCTGGTCTTTCCTTTTAACTGTTCCTTGATACAGCTACTAAAAACCTGGAGAAAAATTCAACTATGAATCCAATATACTAGTACAATGCAATAAATCGGCAGGCTACACTGACAATCATTAAGCACTTGGCACCACATAAAGATAGGAACATGCATAAAATAAAACTATCTTCTTTTGTTAACCCAAGATAACTATTTTAACTTCTACTGATAATGAATTACATTGCACAAATCTATTGCAAATAGAATACTGAGCTCTTAAAGATATTAGTGCAGTACAGAACTTGTGAGACCATATCTCATCAAGAACTTTGGACTTGATTGCCTCTTATGCCTAACAAATTGTTTTCATCTAGGCCTAGAATGTATTAAAATGGTAATGATGACAGGAGAAAATTTGTGGCGATCATGTAAAATGAAATGATATTATCTGTAAGGGGAAATGTAAGAAAATTCTCAACCTTTATTTTTTCCAATTTTATTTCGACTTTTATTCAGTACCAATATGATGGGTACACCAATAATGGGCTGGCCCAAAGAAAGGTCAACAGAAGCCCAGAATGGACAGTCAACATTTCTGACGGCCCAGTAGGAAGATGGGCCCAGAAGCAGGAAAGCCCGAAGACGGTCAGCGTTTTCGTTGACCGTCCTGGCGACCAACACACTGACGGTCAACTCAGACGTTGACCGTCTGCTCCCTACATGTTGGGCCCAAACAAGGCCCTTCTACAGTAATGGGCCTGACTCACTCAGGCCCATAGCCCATAAGGAGGCCAACGACGGACGCCTTTCATAAGGGCGGCCAACACGCACGCAGACGGTCAACCCAGGCGTTGACCGTCCGCGCTTTGCACATTGGGCCCCGAGAAGCCTCTCAACAGTAACGGGCCTGACCCGTTTAGGCCCATCAGTCATGAAAAGGCCAGTCACGATCCTCCAAGGATATCCCACGATCTCAAAGGGAATATCTGCAAGATTGGCGCCCTTCCAATAAGGAAGGCGCCGGATCCTCCCAATTCCTTGCCAGCCAAGGAACCTCAACGGTAACATGCTGGGAAGGAAAGAGGCTAACGGGGAAAGTGGTTGACCGCCTCAGAAGGAAACAATCCTCCACAATTGGGCAACAAGCATCAGTCTCCAGAAGGAAGGCCAACAGCAGATCATGGAAAGGATCACTCATTTCAAAGAAGGAGGATCGCCATCTTTGCCATAAGAGAGGCCCTGGATCCACGATCCAGGGCACGCTTTCTTCCATACTTTCAATTGCATGCTTTCTTCCAGGCTTACCATCGCAGAGGCTTTCTGGGACACTTTCAATTACGCTCTGAGACACTAAACAACTCCCAGAACTGCAAAAGCTCTGGACTACTCAAAACACGTTCATCTAAAAACCTTAAGTGCTCTGCGAAACAAGCTCTGGTTCCCAGCAGCAAAACTCTCAGACACAATCAAACTCCAAGGCAACGAACGGGTCTTTACACACGTTCTCTGCCTTCCCACCGTCCAGATACGAGAAGGGACCTGCGCCTTTCTGACATCTGGAACAAGACGCTCTTTTCCCCTCTCCCATTACTCTGTCTCCACTTTCAGTTCCTTCCATTGAAGGCTGTTTACTGACTTGAGCGTCGGAGTGTTTTCGGTGGGATTACCTCTCGCCGTTGACGCTGACCTCTTGTTCGTTTTAGTGGTGTGCAGGATTCGTACTCAGTGAATGGAGCCGGTTCACATCATCCAGAAGAATCCGAATCTGTTCGAAGTCGGATACAGGTACGCATCACAATATATACAGTAAAATCAATAACATTCCAAGTCATATGGTAATCCATACTTGAGGCCAAAAAACTCCAAAACTATAAAAAATAAAATTAACATCTATTTTGTATATTTCAAATCCCGTGACACTAATATATAATGAATTTTATGATTTTTTTATTTTTTATTTTTTTGCATTGCACAAAGATAGTACTCAAATAAAATTTCAGAATAAGATTTGAAAAATAAGGTGAGAATATTTTTTTTGGCATTTTTCATATTCTTAAAATTAAACTTTGCAAAGGGCAAGTTCCACTCTACAGAGCAGCCCATGCAAGTTTACTAAAGAAGCAGAAGAAGCAAATCAAATCCTTATTCTACGGCTCCCTCACCTAGCGGCTAGGGGCATTTCTCCTTTCCATTTGATAAAAAGAGATGATTGAAAGATAGACTGCCACCTAGGATTGGGAAGATGGCACCTTTAGCACTTCAGTGGCTGATCTAGAAGGAAAGAATAGAACAAATTTTCTACAGCACATATAAATCCACACAAAATTTGATATTTCTAGTTCTATGTAAATCTGGAGTCTTCTTTTAGTAGTCGGATTACCCTTCCTTCCAGGATTTTGCAGATAATTACCTCTAGCTGCTTACTTCAAGAAACTAGAAGAAGAAGAAGAAGAAGAAGAAGAAAACACCTTTCTAGCGACATGAGCATCAAGAGCACTTATAGGGTCATCAAATATGTATACATCTGAGTTGGAATATACAGCCCTAGCCATCGAAACTCTTTGCTTTTGCCCACCACTAATGTTAACCCCTCTTTCACCAATCTCTGTAATATCACGCCCCTGAAATTAAGCTCAATTAGCAATCACTCACAAAGAGAGAAGTGCTGCAAATAAGCATTGAGCTGTCAATATATATTTATGTTATACTTACAGGAAGAGCATCAAGGTCATGCCTCAACTCAGTCACATCTATAGCCTTCCAATACAGCCCAGGATCAAAGTCCAATCCAAACAATACATTCTCTCGCACCTGTAAGAGCAAGAATAGCAGAAATCAACGATAATGACAATGCTAATCAGTTGAGGAAGCACTACATTTTTAAGAAACACTCCTGAAAATTTGAGGTAGGAGATCTGAAACACCAATGCAACATCAACGTTAATTATTAGCATGCAAACTCACGGTAGCATTGAAAATGCATGAAATTTGAGGAACATAAGCTACTGTTCCTCTAATGACGACAGTAGCATCCACCATTGGGGGAAGCTCCCCAAGCATTGCTGATATAAGTGATGTTTTTCCTTCACCAGTACCACCAACAATTGCCAGTAAGCTGCCGACCGGTATGTCCAAATTGATACCCACTAATGTGGGCCTCTCTGCCTGAAAGAGGGAAGAATTAGAAACTCCAAGAATGCAAAAGGCTACATGGGAAAACTGAACAGAATTCAACATTGCTATGGTAATTTGTACAAGTGAAGACCAATGGAACTGTGCTTTGAAAAGCAAATGTACAATGACTTCCTCATAAGAGTTTAAGGTAGGAATTTGGGGTTTTGGGAAGTCTTTGGTCTCCCCTATTGATTGTCAGTTTCAAGTCTCCTTATTCTTCTATAAGACCAGCCTGTTTTTTTTTCCTCTCCTCATTCTGTAGCAAAATCTTCCTTTCAGGTCAATAGATTGCCAAATTTGTATTAGAAGATATTATAATGTGCTTCATCAAAGAATACTTTATCGAGGAGATACTTCAGAAGTGTACAAGCACATAACATCAGATGACCTTGAAATAGGGTACAAATTTAATGTATATAGTGCATTCTGCTATCTTCATTTGCTTTTTTACCTTTTCTTTTCTTTTCTTTTTTCT